>VYZV01003330.1:236386-255361 GCA_013401275.1 Pandion haliaetus | reverse complement strand
GGGGGGGAGGGTATTTTTTCTTGAGTCATATTCATCTGTTAGAAAGGAGAAGATGGGAAGGGGGAATTAAGCCAAAAGCAAAGGCTGCTGGGTGGGTGTCCCAGCCACTTTGGGCGTGGAAAATGGAAAACATCACAGCAGCAGCAGCAAGACCAGCCTCCGGTCCTCCCGTTCCCCAAAAGCCATCCACTGGAGCCGGGCAGACTTTGCCCTAGCAGCGGGTTCCCCCTGACCGGGGGGCAGACAAGGGGTTCGGAGCAGCCAGCGCGTGGGAAGGAGCCAGAGTGCAGGCGGGAGAGCTCGACTTTTGGGAATACTCTTCGGCAACGGCAAGGAGAGGGGCTGCAGGTGTTGGGGACCATGCCCTGCCCTCCCTGAATGGCCTTTTTAACCAAATTCCCGCTCTTTTGGGGAATTGCATCCTCTGTGGGGATTTTTGGACCAGTTTTGATGCTGGGCTGACCTCTAAGGGAGAGCTCAGTTATTGCAGTCATTGGGCTGGAGCGATGCTGAGGCAGGCCTCCCCCAAAATCCTCCCAAAAGCCGCAAAGGCAGCTCGGGGGCTTGGAGCGCTTTCTGGGGACACAGCGGGGGGAAAACGTGGAGACGAGCCGGAGCTTTATGCTTCTGGCGGGGTCTGGCCTCCCTCGGTCCCCTGAGCCTTCAGGGTCAGCAGCTCTGAGCCAGGCTCTGGCGTGGTGGAAGAACACAAACGTTCCGGCTTTGCAGTGCTGTCGGCTGGATGCCCACCTCTGCGCGGATCTGCTCCACCCCACCTGGGCTTCCTTATGAGTTTCTCCATTTTTCCCTATTTTTCCACCCAGTGAGCAGACAAGAGAGCAGGGAGGTTTTGGGCACAAAGATACCTGGCTTAGATCACAAGCGCTGCTCTCGTGGGGACACGGCGGTGGCCGGGCACCACGCACGTGGGATGAATGCACCAGCGGCACATGTTGCTGGTGAAAAGCTGTTGTCATCCCAAAGCCACGTGTGTCGGCATTTTCACCGTCCCTCATCAAAACCACAAAAAAAAAAAAGAGGAGAACCCCCCCCTGCCCCACAAGGTCCCTGGGAGCTTCTTGGCTGTTTATGCCTTGCTTTACAGGAGGGCTGGGGAAGGGACCGGGGACCGCAGAGGGGTTTGGTGGCTTTGCTGCCATCCGAATTTGCGGGACGATTGTGTGAGAAGTGGCTTACAGGCCCTGGGTGCAGCAGAGGGTTTGCACGGTCATACCACCCACAGCTCCCACTCACTGTGCGGGGGGGCTCTGGGTGCGAAATCTTTGTGGCTTCGCAGCTGAGCGGGACCCAGGTGGGCAAAGCCACCGTTGTGGTGTGCTCGGGCACCAGAGGGCATCAGGGACCCGCACAGCCCAGTGCCGCCAGTAAGACCAGTGGGCTCTGCCCCCGGGACTGTGTAGGTGGCAGCTTTCGGTCATCCCCTTTGTTCAGAGAGCCTGAAAACCCGTCCTATTTTTAAAAGCCAGCTTCACGTCAGCAAGATGTACATAATATTATTAATTTAGCTATCTGTCCTGTATAACAGCTGGTTTATTTTTTTTCTTTTCTTTTTTTGAGTTTTACACTCAAGGTTAGAAGCGGAGGACCTCCTATGTGCTGCACTCGGCGGAGCTGGTCGCATCGCCTGCTGGCGAGCGCGGGGTCCAAGGACGTGGGATACCGTCCCTCTCTTCTCTGACCCCCCAGTCCAGGTGCGTGCAGGACACTGCTCTGCAAACTGCCTCCCCGGCCACGCTTTCGGGGGGTAGGTATTAATAAGGGCTTCCTGGAGACCATAAGGCGAAGCCTGAAGGATCATGTTATATTATAAATCCAGTTACCGCCTCGTTTCGCTCGCTGGGAGCTGCCAGTGCCAAGCAGCCGGATTTCCTCCCACCCTGCATCCTTCTCCTTCCTAGGAGGTTTTTTTTTTTGGCCAAGGGACTGACGAGCGCAAACCCTGCCACAGCCCGGGGTGACCAGCTTCAGCCTCGCTGAACCCCCCCCTTCCCTCCTGCCAGTCCCACCAGCTTGTAACTGGGAGGAGGGGTGGAGTGTGTGTGTGTGTGTGTGTAAATAAAACAACTTTTACCCAGGAGCGTTTGGTTTCTCCGGCTGAGCCTGGCTAGCCCAGGTAGTGGGAGATGCTGGGGCAGCTGGCTGCTGGGTTGCCTTTCCTGCGGGAGCTGGAGGGAGATGCCACTGGCAAGCGGAGCGGAGGAGGACAGAGGTTGCCATCTCCCAGGCACCAGCTTTTCATGTATTTCCTCCTGTTTCTGTGTTGCCAAAAAAAAAAAAAAAAGGTGTATCTTCCGAAGGAGGGAGGGCTGGGACGCAAAGCGCCTGCAGCAGGACGGGCTCAGCCCGGAGGCAGGGTGGAGAGTGTTTGGGGGTAGGGATGTCTCCCTTCTGTCCCCTCCTGGGTAGGATCTCTGGGAGATGGAGGAGACCCAACTGTCCCTTCATTGTCCCCTTATGAATAAGGGGAGAAGAGCCCCAAGTGTGGCTCTGCTCTCCAGCCAAGCTCAAAGGAGAGGGAACCCAAAGAAGCCACTATGAAGGTCCCGATGACCCTGAGGCAGCACCGTTTGACCCAGGTCTGGCTGGGAAGCGGAGCTGTGGTTAGGAAGCCATGGATCTGCCCATCACTAGCATCAAAACTGTGGCGGAAACTGCCAGGTCGTGGGCAGGAAAGCCCTTGGTGAGGGCAGCAGAGCTTCTCCCCAGTGGGTTTTGGGGGTCAGTTAGACAAGGCACGTGCTCCCTGGGGGGACGCCTCTGCCCTCTCCCCCTTACCCATCCTCACCAAGCTCACTCCTCCCTCCCAGGGGTTTGTGAACAGCCACGTCTGCTGCCACTGCATTATCGCTCTGCTTAACGGCTGTCTTGAAAGTGTCAGGAGCAAGTAGTCACTCGTGGTCTTCATGGCACTCACTTGCTTCCCGTTATTCAGCATAAGTGGACCATCCCCATAAACACCGGCCAAGAAGGGAACAGGGCTGAAGGGTGGCCGTACGTCACGGGCAGGATAATGCACGTAGTGCTGCGTTGAGCAGCCTCATGGTGGGATAGGCTGGCCAGCACGGCTGTGGGATCCCGTCCGGCTGACAGCTTTTCCAGTGGGTGGAAACACTTCGGTAAAGGACACTGAAGTGTAAGGTTATCTACAGATGCCAACGAGCTAGGGATGCCCCGTGTGAATGTGTAGGCACCCTTAGCACGTGTCACGAGGAGCTCCTGTGCCTCAAACATCAGTAATCGGACCTTGCCATGAGTACATGTGAAGATGAAGTGAACATGAATTCATTTTTGCCATCTGCATCCCAAAACCACAGGGGAAGACTTTCAGAGGGCAGAAGATGACCTTAGCTGCTAGCACCCACTGACTTTAAGATACTTTTGAGCTTTTTGAGGGTTTCTTCTCCAAGCTGGGGTATTGGTTGCCTCTCTAGATCTGAGTTGGACCTTCTATAAAAGGTTCTTCTACCAAAGAGGAAATTTGCATCTAGACAGCATCACTTTTCCCACATAGCCATTGCCAGCAATTGCAGAGGGCAGGGCTGGATTCTGCTGGGTCCAGCCCTGGCTGTCCCCTGCCTTCACTGCCAACCAGGCTTGGGGCTGCTCCTTTCCTCAGGTCCCAGGTAGATAAATAGCCACAAATGTGACTGCGTTAGCTGAATGTCACCATATGCCTGTCGGGGTTTCATGGTAGGACAACAGCACAAAGTTGCTTGGCTCACTACAGGCATGGGACAGTGGGAAAACAAAAGCCAAGGAACCATGACACTGGTGTGACACGGCTACTTGATGGCACATGAGAAATAGTAGTTATGGTTTTGTTAGCCAAAGGCAGCTCTTACAAATGGAAGAATAACTGAAGAATAATGATTAGACGCCCATGCACTGCTTGTGGTTAATGAGAGACAGATTTAACCAGAAGTTTACCAAAAAACCCCACTCCAATAAATGTGGGCCTGAGTTCCTCAGGAAACTGCATTGACTACAGCCACTGTGGGAGAGAAGTCACTTGGGCAAGAGAAGCCAAGCTGCGTTTCATGCCAGTCAAGACTCCTCAGCTGATTGCTCTGGCTTTTGAGTAAAGGTACCAGAGCTGGAGGCAGCGATGAACTTCCCTTGCTTTCCAAGGCTGGAGAAGCCAATAACATGAAGGACACATTTATGAGACCTGTAGCCTCCATGTGGGAGCCCCAGGAGGATAACCGTCACAACTTTTTTATGGGAAGCATCTCCAAGATTAAGGAATGCTGAAGGCAAAGAAGACTCAAATAGGCCTAAAAAGTGATTAAGGCTGACTCTGAAAAACGGGATTTGAGGAAAGGAATCCTACAAGATAAAAAGAGGGATTTCACTGCATGCTCAGCATGGTGTAATGGCTTGAACTGAAGGAAAGCCACAGAGCCCAAGTCTGTCTGACACAGCTCAGACCTCACAGATGTTGTTCATTAATTTTGTGGGGGTTTTGTATGTGTTTTTTCTATTTGTTGCAGTAACTGGACCATGCTGAAAACTACATAGCTGGGCACTGAAACGCTCTGGTCCCAGCAGCTCAGCTTCTCCCAGCCCGGGGACCAGCGAGGAGGATTTCTCCATGACTTGCACTCATGCTGGATGGGACACATTTTGGGTCAGATCTTTCGTTTCTTGCTGTGCCTGGGCTTTGCTTGCTGCTCCATGGATGCTGCGCATGGGTTCAGCCCAGGAGGGCAGAGCAAAGGTGGTGGTGGCTTGTGCTCCCCTTGTATCATCCCCACAGGGACTGCTGAGAGCCACGAGAGTCCCAACGCTGGCTGGGCTCTCCCTAAGCCCCAACTCCCGTTGCATCAACTCATCCTTTTTTGGCCATAGCATATCTCTCTCTTCCTGCTTTCCCACAGGACAGCTTTGGAGCTAGGCTGCCAGGGCCCTGAGGGCACTACCAGCCCTTAATGGCCCTGAGCAGTCTCACCTGAGACCCACACCCATGGGCCCAGGAGCCCATTTAAGCTCAGCCCTGACTCCCCAGCTCTCCCTGGGCTGTCTTGCAGGGGTGCAGGATTCCAGTCCCAGCCCAGCCCATCCCAGTCCACCCCTGGCCATGGACTCCATTGATCCAGACCGTGGTGCATGGGTTGACTTCCAAGCCTGAAGCCGTGGAACTGCCTCATCACCATGAAAGTGCCTTGTTTGGCCTTGGCCACCATCTTTGATCTGCTCGCCTTGCTCAGGTACCATGGGGCCAGCCCCTGCCCTGCCAGCTGGGTTATCACTCCTGGCCTTTGGCCAGTGCAGTTGGTGTCATCACTGCTGACCTCAAATGTCCCTAGATGGTGCTCTGGCAAGAGCTGCCATGTTTGGAGAAGGGATGTCAAAAGGGCAGGATGCCAGAGACCCGCCAACATATAAATAAATTTATCCTTTATAAAGCCGCACGAGGCTGGCTATGTTTGTTCTCGCGCCAAGAGCTGCCTGAGGAAGACTCCCTTCTCTTCCTCATGCTTCGGAAATGCACGGGAAGGTTTCCAGGGCATTACTTAGCATCTCCAAAGGGTGGGCGCGGATGGGGGAGTGAGGCTGTGCTGCTTCAACCAGACCTGCAGAGAAAGTCTCTCCTGTTGCTGGAGGGGGTGGTGGTGGTGAGCTCTGCTCCACCTTGACCATCGGGGCTGCGTGCTACCCCTCCATGTAACGCAGCCCGGGCAGGCTTCAGCTCAGGGTGCTGCGGTTTGTGCTCTATCTTCTGCTTGCGCCTTTGGTTATTTCCCTTCCAGAGATGCAAGAAGTGGGAATTTGCTGCTTCCCTTTGCCTGCTCGCCTCTGTTCCCTGGGTGATTTCACCTTCATTCAATTTTCATGTGCTTGGCTCCACCGTGATTTTTTTTCCTCGAGAATATCCCACCCAGCACAATGGGGCTTTGTAACAACACCTCCTCCTGTGAGCCTTGGTAGATGATTTTCCAGCCCCCCCGGTGGGCTGCACCCTGCCTTCCTCCCGGGGCGAATCCTGCCTGCGTGTCCGTGCAGAGGGCTCAGTGGTGGGAAGAAATGGCTCTTCCTTGCACAAGGCCAGGCGAGAGAAGGCAGGAACTCACATGTCGGTGCCCGCATGCGTTTCCAGCATGTCTGAGGACCTTCCTCCTCCGCCCCGGGTCGTTGAACGGCGACACACAAACTCGTGTTGGCTTTGATCGGGAGGTTTGCTCTGTTTGATCTGATCTGTTTGATCTGATCTCCTGCCTCCCCGTCATGCTCTGCTATGTTTTTCCCTGTGGTTTTTTGCAACGTGGGGAAGTCAAATTCCATGTGTGTATTAACATCACACCAAGGATGTGCTGTTATCTTCTATGGGCTCCTATCCCTTTTTGGATAAATCATTTGTTTGCAATAATAAAATGCCTCTTGGTGTGAAACTAAGGGGGGAAAAAAAAAATGAAATCTGGAACTGAGCCAGATCGAGGGAGGGAGGAGTGCTGTTTTCTGCTATTGTTTTTTCCAAAAAAACCCCCCACGAACCAGTCTAAAAAAGAAAACTCCCTGGCGTGTGCCTATAGATCATTCATTAGCGTGACATTACTGGCTGCGGGGAAGCGCTGAGGTTTGAGTGTCTTGCTGCTCCTACTCAACACCTGAAAAGTCTCTCTGGGCCTTGTGGCATGTTATTTTTGCCTGGTAGCTGCTTGCTCGGTTGCCTCGGGGAGGGTGGCACAGCATGGTTCCTCCAGGCTTCCACCCGTCGCAGCTCAGAGTCCCCTTCGGGGACATGGTTGTTCAATTTTGCTGTGCTCTGTTTTAGAAAATCCCCCAATATTGACCCCAAGCACCGTGAGCTCTGGTGCTTCTTGATACTGGAGCAAGCTGCTGGTCTGCAGGCGATCTCCCTTTGGTGATGAGCGGTGAGTAACAACGCATTAGGGAGCAGGGCGGGTTCGGGCACTGTGCACTTCGTGTTTTATGGTGACCTGTCAACTGTCAGCCCTTACTTAGGGGCTTTTTTTCCTCTTCTTGAATCCTCTTATAACACTGACCTGCCCCCGGGAATATTTTTGGTTGCCACACAGCATCCTCAGCTCCTTGTTTTGAGGGGTTCGAGTTTAATGAGAGACCTGTGCCAAGGAGGAAAGGGGGATGCAATGAGACCCTCAGAACGTGAGGATCTGGTAGATTTGCTAGCTCAGGCTCGCCCAGGGGGAGGTTCACCTCTTCTTCCATTAAACAGAACAAAACCAGTCCTACAATCTTCTAGTGTCTAGGAAAGATGCTAGCATCTGCATCTGGGAGAGACGCCTAGCTTCTCGAAGTAGGAGACCCGCGGTGACCAACACACCATGTAACGGAGGCAAAACTGGCCACGAACAGGCATTTCTGGGGACTGGCTTTAAACCTGGGATAAAGTGACCTCAGCATGCGTACCATGCCCACAGCGTCGCACACTTGACAGCCCACCCCTGAGAGGCCTGTGCGAAGCCGTTGCTTTTTCCCCACAGAGGAATCGGCAGGGAATTTTTTTCCAGTTGAAACCACCGAAGCTGCTTCTGGTTTTGCCGCAGCCGCTGGCGGAGCTGTTTCTCACGCAGGGCTGAGCCGACTTTGTCAGTGCCATGCAGATGCGCAAGGATGCTGGTCTGCGGCAGCCGCTCCGGGCATCGCCCAACCTCCCCCAGAAAGGAGCACGATCCAATTGCTGGTGTAATCAGGTGTACGGAAGGATTGTTTAAATTTTTTTAAAAAGCAAATAATAGCGATTTTATCAGAGGCAATGGATTTGGCAGCTGAGCAGGAGCCTGTAGGAAACAGAGCTGGCTGAGTGCTTCTGCAGTGAGACAGGTAAACTAATACAGCCTGACAAATAAATCACGAACTTTTGGCCCCAGAATTAATGCTCATTTGAAGTGAGGCTGATGTCGTTGCATATGACTTGCCTGGTTACATATGCAGCTTTTCAGAATCAACAGCTGGCTGGTTTCGGGCTACGACGGTCTCCGGCTGACTGGGGAGGAGGGCAGTGCTCTCGCCCCGAGCCAGCCCTGGGAGCTGTAATGCCATTTTACTGACCCTCCTGCAACCGTGAATTCAAGTCCTGGTTTTCCAGGACAAGGACTAACAGCCCTGGAGCACTTTTCCTGCAAGATCCTTTGCTGGCTACTCTCCCTGCACAAGTACTTGCCTGCAACCAAGGTACGTCTTAGCCTTTGCCGGGACGACTACACAGCTCTGCATGTTTTTCTCTTGTTGCAAGGCTGGCTCTCCACACCTTGGCTTTCTCCAGCCCCTCTCTTCTGAACTCTTTTCCCAATGGGTGGGTGATCAGGAGGGCAATGGTGCCACTACTGATGCATAATGTCATCTCCCTGCCTGTGCCATCCCAGCCAGGAACACGGCACCCATGAGAGCTGCTTGCAAGGGCTGCAAACAGCCCGCTGGGGTCAATCAACCCTGCCTGCACGTCCTACGCCAAGGATAAAAAAGCAAGTTTTTTTCCTTTTGTTGGTGCAAAATGCGCTCAGGCACACGTGCTTTTACATTATTGTTGGTGGTTTTGCTCAGGTACCTGAAGCCAGGGCAAACCCAAACGTCGGTCTGAACAGCAAGGGATGGCAGCGGTGGCTTTGAAGGGCTGTCAGGGTAAGGCATGGCTGGGCGAGCACTGGAGCAAGGTGTTTGAAAAGACTGATCAGCATTGATATTGAAAGCTCTGTTATGAACAGCCAGGAACAAGGGCTTTCAGTTGGCTTAAAATACACCCCAGGGTATGCAGGTGGGGGGACAGCAGACTGGAGTTTATTTACAGAAGTGTGTAACTGGACAAATATATATAGATAACAAAACATAAGGTAAAATAATACACATACTTATTTTTTTTCACCCACTGAGCTATGCTGGCAGCAGACCCCCATCCTTCTATGCTGCCTGTCATTTTAATCCTGTATTGATCTGTCCCGCACATTCCTCCTCCCTATTTACTATTAGAAATTACACTACACCAAAGCGGCAAATCATGAAGCCGACGTTTCAGAGGGTGTTATTTGTGCCACAGTGGCCGGAGTGCGTTAGTCACTGAAGCTCCACACTGGAGGTTCTGGACATCCCCTCTGACTGGGGTTTGAGAGAAGAGGGATGGGGCAGCAGAAACCCTCTCGCCGTGACGCTGTGTCAGCATTCGGCCGGCTGTGCTGGGTGAAGGAGCTCCTGTCCATCTTGTCCAGCTGCCCCGGGTAGTCCCAGGCGGCAGCTCAGAAGTTTGCTTCCTCAACAAGCCTTCCCCGGGGAACGCTGGCTCCATCTTCACATCCCAGGAGGAGCTGGCAGGTCTCCAGAAAACCCTTCTGAGACCCATCTGAGGGGGGTGTGTGGTGGGGTGTGTGTGTGTGTGTGTGCTGCCACTGTGGTTGTATTCAACCATTAAATGCTGATTTGTAGAAACGAGTGGGGATGCAATGTCAGGGGAGGCCAGCACATAGACGAGGTGGTGGAGTCGGTGCTGGGATCCGAAGAGTTGGGTTTAGGATCCTCCCGTGTTCAAAAGCATGCTCTGGGGAGAGATGGGGCTGGAAGCTGCGGGTCGATAACCTCCCACAAAACAGGAGGTCTGGGATTTTCAGAGGGTATCAGGCACCTGGGGGAACTTTGCAAGGCAGGTGGGAAACTCTCCATTGCTCTGAAGGCTTTTGTTTCAAATGAGATGTTTTCTCCAACGTGGGTTTTCCCTCCAGCAGCATCTCCAGGTCAGCAGTTGTCAGTAGGTGAAACTCCATGGCCCAGGGGACTTGGGGCAGGCTGGATAAATTCAATTATTTCTTCCAGGCTTAAAATCAATTGCAGTATTTTGCCCTTGTGCTGGGGCCTTCCACTCTCCTCCACTTGTGCTTGTTCACTTTTCCCTGCTGAAGCAGCAATACTGCAGAGCCTACCAAGGAGACGGGTCCTTGGGGGTTACTTCTGGAGGATCCAGAGATGAAAAGGCATCTCTGCCAGCACTCCTCCATTTTCTACTTCTTCTGCAGCTTCGCTGAAGCTTGGCCATGCCCTTGCCCCAAGCCCACCAGTGGGACCGCTGCTGAGCAGGAGCTGGGGCAGGCTGGCAGCTCTGCTGGGCTCCAGCCCCTCTGAGCTGCAGGCAGCCTTGCCCGGGTTCCCGAGCTCCTCTGGGGCCGGGCGAGCGTGAGTCACGCTGCAGAAATCTCCCCGGGGCTGCTCCTGGCTTACTGCATTTGGAGATCATGCCCATCTCCAGCGTGCACGTTTGGACTGGTTCAAGCAGAGCTGCTTAACTGGGTTAATGGCTTGGCATCCCCATGATGGGGGGGGAGCTGGGCTGGGGCAAAAGCATCGTTCCTCTCCCGGGGGAGAGACCTGGAGGTTCCTGCCCACCTCCCCCCTGCCCGCTCGGGCTCTCCCTCCTGGTTTCGGCTCTAATCCCCAGCATGGAGGAGGGTGGTGGTCTCACAAACACCTTCTCCCTCCCTAGAGGTGCCTGGCTGCGAGCTGAACGTCGGAAGCAGGGGGAGGATGTTGCTGATGTCTCCTTGCAGGCCATCACATGGGAACAGCAAAGGATGGATGACAAGGTGGTTCGGCCACGAGCTGGCGGGGAAACAGGGCTTTTGGTCCCAGCCATGTTGCCGAGGGGTCCCAGAGGGGTTCCCCCTCTCCTTGTCAGCACATCCTGGGCAGGGCATCAAAGTGAATTGATCCCAAAGGTGCTGCCAGGGCGAAGCACCTGTGAGACAGGACCCAAAACCTCCCTGCCTGACTTGCAAGCATCCAGCTTTGCTCTATCTCACCCACTGCTTGCTCAAAAGGCCGCCTCTCAAGTTAAAAGAAAGTAATGTGCTTAAGAAACCTGCAAATGCTCGTGTCTGTGCTGTGAGTGCTGGAGCTATTGGGGTTTTTCTGCTTTTGTGGGTGCTGCTGGGCGTGCTCCCGGCTTGGGCAGCAGCCTTGCCTTTGGCTGCCTCCCTTCTGCTATTTCTGCTGCACTGGATCCTGGTGGCTTTTGCTTTGCAAATGCAGAAGACCATAGTTTCCTATTCCACAATAGAAAATAATGAGACTAGAGGAGGCTTGATGTTAAAAACGTGGTTTCCAGCATCCCAAACTGGGGAAGCAGTGAAAACTTGGGTTTTTCCCAGATCTTTCCTCAATGCTATTAATCTGCCAGGTATTTGCAGTGCAGCTGCAAGGGACATGGGTTTTCTGTGTGTTTTACAAGTGGATCCCACTGGCATCATCCCCTCCCGGGCACAGATGGGTGCTGGGAGCGGTGGCCATCGGGGCGGGCGCTGGGAGGCTGGAGCCTGGGCCAGCCCTGGTGCTCGTCTGCAGCGTGCTATTAATAACCTACCAGCGAGACTGCCGGGCTGGAGGAAACGAAGGAAATGAAGTTAATACATGGAAATGTTTCCTTGTTTTCCCAATTGGTGCTCAGGGGCCTGCCTGTTGCTCCCTGCCCGTCTCACCCAGCCCAGGCTGCGGCTGGGCTCAGGGGCTGGATGGTAGCTCTGGGAGAGCCCAGTTTTGGGAAGAGTGTGGAAGAATAGGGGTTCTGAGGATGGCAAGCAGAGAGCAAAGCACTGTTAAGGCGTGTCCGAGCTGCTTAGAAGGAGGGAGAGGGGTTTAGGGGGCTCTTCTTTCAGGGTGAAGGGGAGAAAGGGCACCTTTGCTTGTGGATTTTGGGACAGCGTTGTTCCTTGCCAATCCTGTGTGAGAGCTCTGCAGTCGCTGGCGACTGGAAAACCAGCTTGTGCACAGAGGACAGGCTCTTCGGGGCCAGGACAACACAGCGTGACTCAGCCCGGCCACGCTTCCCACGCCGCGGCTCTGCCGGCAAGTCCCTTCCTGCAGCCACCGAGGGCAGGCAGCATGTGGGCTCTGCCCACTTCAGGCACTCATGGTCCTCGGGTGCAACCGCAAAAACACCCTCAGCCTCCCTTTTCCACCTCGTCGGCGTTATTTTTGAGTAATCCTGCCATTTTGCAGGTGGTCCTGTGGCCGCTGGTAGCTGGGGGGGCTGCTGGTGGGGATGCTTTCCTGGGGGCTTGGGGCAGGAGCCTTGGCTCTGCCCCTGAGCACAACGCTTGAGCTCATCAAAGAGCAGCTTCACCTGCAAATCCCAAACCCTGCCAAGGGGCACATTGTGGGCCGCTGTCTAAAGTGCCCGCCTGCCTTCGCGAGAGGGCGAGAGAAGTGACGGCGTCACCGTGGGGCAGCTTTGGGGTGCCGAGCAGTGACGGCTGGGGTACGTGCTAACTCTTGCTGTTTGCTCCTCTGCCAGTTGGTTTCTTGTTAAGACAAAATTCTTCTTAACATGTTCCTGGGTGGAGCTGAGCCTGCTGCAGGGCAGAGCCATGACGTAGGGAGCTGAAGTCTACGCCACGCTCTGGGGGGGGAGCAGAAACAGGGGTGCAAGGAGACCCGTACGGTGGATGCTCGAGCAAGCGCCGTATATACAAGCCTCTACAAACGGAGCAGCAAATCAGCTGTGTTGCAAGACAGTGAGACCTTCCCCGCAAAGCACCTTCCAGTGAAGTGAAGATGGCAAGAAATACATCTTGCAAACTTTCTGCTGTGTTACAGAGAATCAGCCGGGGATTGCAGCAGGCAAGAATTTGTGAAAACCGTCTGAGCTCCCGCAGAAGCAGAACCACTCCAGTGATGTGCGCCGTGCTCAGCCCTTGCCTTGGGGATTTCATCCTTTCCTCCAGGTTTCCCATCCTTAATTTGTTTCCCGCTGTGGTTTGCCACCCCTGGGCTCTCGGGGTGCGGGTGATGCTGTGAGGGCTCCTGTGTTTGTCCAGGAACATACTCCTAGGCTCTCTTTCCCCTCCCTAAAAAAATAACACTTGCAGATGAGGAATAAGCAAGGCCCAGGGCAAGAATAGGAGTCACCCAGGAATAAACCCAGCACGTTGCCAGGTTTGGTGAAAGGGGGACAAGGAGCACAAATGAACCCTCCTTATAGTGCGAATCTGGAGTTAATGAGTGTGGTTTGGTGATGTGCTCAAGAGCAGAACATTTCTCTGCCCCATCCTGCAGCCCTTAAAACTTTACGCTGGGGTGGGGGGGGAAGTCTCTGATCTGCTCTGGGTGGACTGCCTTATCTTGGATGTGCAGCTGGAACCTCAAAGAAAACCAAACCCGGTGGCAATGGAGTGCTAACTCTGGGGTGAGGGCATTCATTGCCCTGCAGGGCAGAGGGGTCGCCTCCTGCTGCTGCACCCCGCTGGTGTGGCCGAAGCTGCAGGGCTGTGCTTTATTTAAAAGGTAGAATAAATGCTGCTGATGGGGACCAGGCTGCATCTTCCAGCCCACCGCCCTTAACTTAGCTTCATGCCGGCGGTGGCTAAGTGGAAGCTGTCCCCATCCGTGCCCCTAAGCTCATCAGGGCCATCTGGCCTGGCCTACTGGTCACTTGAATTAATTGTAGGCTATAAAATTGGATGTTGGAGTGAGCCACCAGTTGCCTGTCTCCTCTGAGACTGCAAACCAAGATCATGTGAGTTTAATCCTCCCCCTGCCTTGTTAGGAGTGTTTGCCTGACCCCACGCCAGATCTAACCAGGTCTAAGCCAGAGGGAGCACCAGAAAAAACAGCAGGGTGGGGAAATTGCCTGTTTTTTAGGAGGCTTTATGTTTGGATTTGACTCTCAAGTGCGGAGTGGTTGGGTGTTTCTCCCCACCCCAAACAAACATGTGGGTATATTCTCCTGCAGTACAGGGGATTAGGGAAAAGAGAGTGGAGGAGAAGCTGGCGCAGCCGAGCAGCTCCACGTGCCGTGGCAGGGGGGGCTCGGTGGGGTGATTTGGGTAGTTGGGCAGCTCCTGGGATTTCCTGTCCTGGGTCAGTGCAGGGCACAAGGTGCTATCCAGAAAAAACGGCAACCCACTCCCTGCCTGAGGGCAGTCTCATTTGATGCCCAGCTTTGGTGGAAGGATGATGGGGCCAGGTGTCCTATCTCAGCTGAGAGTATTTGAACCAAATGTAATAGAAAATGAAAGGAGACAACGACCCAGTTGCTGCTGGATCTTTATAAAGATAAAATACAAGGAATAAATTAGGAATATGGAAGCACTTAACCCTTCTGGGAGGGGGGGGGGAAGGAGCCTGTAACACCTCGTCAAGGTGTCTGAATTAAAAAATGAGGATCTACAATTCTATGATCTTGTGTTTTCATTGATTTCAGTGCACACATCACATATGAAGAGGGATGAGATCGATAACGGGTTGGCTACAGAGAGCGGAAAGAACTTTATTTTATGGGATGGGGTAACACCGCGGTGACCGGGCATCCCTCCACTAGGCATCTACTAGAAGAGACTGCTGATATGACCCATTTCTTTGCAAACAGGGGCTTTTGCAACTCACTCTTGACCCAACCCAGTCCATAAGACCCAGCTGTAAATCTGAAGCCCTGCAGAGGCTTGAGGTCTCCTTTACAATGCAGCTGCAGCAGTTCCCAAGTTGCTTTTGCATTGCTATAGGGCTGAGCTCCCTATAGGCATCCCAGGAGGAAGCAGTTGTGCTCTCCTAATTATAGAAGCACAATTTCTGATGCCTGCATCATTACAGAAACTTTGTTTGGGTTTCCAAGAAGCTGTTAATTCCGTATCGCTTTTGGTTTGTTTTTATTTCTGACTTCAGGGATGTCAAAGGAGTTATGTTTAGGCAGTCCCAGGGCAGTTATGTCCTTGATGGTATTTGAAGCGAGGAATCTGCTGGGGGAGAGGTGAGGAGGGAGGGAAAGGACGGGGACTGGGGGGGCCACCACATTGCCTATAGCCCCAGCTGGCCCACCTTAAGCTGCCAATTTTTGCTAGACCCAGAAAAATAAATCAATAAGCCAGCTCAGCATTTCCTGGGCTTGCCATCACCTTCATCAGCCCTTGTGGTGCCTTAAGTTTGTTAATCTCTTGACAGGCCTAAGGTAATATTCAAAGGCAAGTCCATTTGCTCACGTTATTTATTTCTTGCCTGGGCTCCATCACCTCCTGTTTGAGACAAGAATTGCCCCTCTTCACCGCAAGCCTGCCTGCTATTTCAATCATTTAGTTCTCTGCAGAGCACTGGAAGTAAGTACCCGGGAATTTCCCTGGTATAAGCAGGATTTAAAGTCTTTCTGCTGATTTTAGTATCCTCAATGTTTTCTGCGGGTTTTAGGTTTCTACTCAAATGAACCCAGCTATGGTTCTGCTCCTTCTGCAGCCGAGCAAAGCCTGGGAGCAGGAGCCAGAGGGGAGCATGGCCAAGGACTGCCCAGAGCTCAGCAGCTGCAGTTCACGCAAAAAAAGAAGTAACACCATGGCAGTGTACAGGGTGCTCCTCGAGCCGGTGTGTGCTCATAAGGTCTGATCCTGCAAACCTTGCTCCGGTGTGTGAATCGGTGCCATTCCCCTTAGTTAACAGGGGTGGTGAAGGTCTGCTCCTGCACCTGAGCTGGAAGAGATTGCTGCTGGGCTGCTCCTGTGCCTAATTAGGGGAAGGGATATTAATGAGGCCCAGAGGGAGGTGCAGGATGATAGCTTTGACCTGGGGGTGAGCAGCTGTAGTGCTCCTGTGCTGGGTAAGAGGGGGTTCTTTTGGTGGGCCTTTGTGAAGGGCAGCCTAGACCCCTTTGTAGGGCTGGAGAGATGGTGTGGCTTGGTCTCCTTGCCCCCAGGCAAGGTAGGAAGATGCTGGGGTGCTGAGGACAGCTCTGGAAGGATGGGTGCTGGAACAGCTGCTGTGTCCATACAGCTATAGGTTTCTTCTCTTGTGGGCATGCAGCCAACCTCCTGGGACCATCACTGCCAATCAAACACCAAAATCCAGTTTCAAAAGTCAGTAGGTCAGAAAGGGCCAGAGCCAGATGCTATTCTGAAGACAGGACAGAGCTATGCTGTCTTAGCAACCGCTGTTGGTCTGCTGGTGATGTGTGGCCCTGGTCTAGATTTCATTCTAGTCCATAGGAAAAAAAAATAATAAATCCAGTATCTTTAAGGAAAGTAGAAAAGGTCCCATGTTCTCTATGGGTCACTTAATAGTTCATGGTTTACTGGTTTTCTTGCAGCATGGTTATCTCTACAGAAGCAGCCAGGGAGGTCTGGAGCACTTGCTATACAGCAGGTAAGTGCACGAGGCGTTTCTGATCAGTCACAAATTCAGGGCCCGCTCCAGTGCTCAGTGATTTTTGGCCCACAGTCAGCTTTGGCTGAAAAAAGTGGAAATAATATTGTTGGGAGGGAGGGGAAAGAGGGGAAAGGAATTACATCATGCAATGCACCTTTGGCTAGCTAAGGTGGCTGTTGGCAGGTGCTGATTTAGCAGAGGGAAAAAGCCCTGTCTGGTGGACTGTTTGTTAAGATTTAAGGGCTGATACACCATAAAAGCTGGGTTTTGGGGGGCAAAAGGGCTGAGGTTTGTGAGGTGTTACCCTCGTCCCTGGGAGATGCACCACATACAGACACATCAGCGTTGCTGCCCCTGGATTTTGTGGTTATTGTATTTTTTTTTTTTTTCCCCATAATGCATCCGAAAATTTTCTTCAAGCCTGCCTTGTGAAGCTGTATGACTTCCTCAGACTTTCACCTTTCTTTTCTGGAAAAGTGAGCTTTTAGCTCCTTCCTGCAAGGAGGAGAACAGGAGACATCATGGCTCAGTGCTCCGAGTGCAAATAGAAATTCCAATCTGGAGAAGAGCTCTCATTTTCACAGCCAGCCCCCCCAGTCCCGTGTGTCTGACCACTCAAGGCAGGCAGTGCTGCATGCGCTGGGGCTGCCTGTGGGTTTTTCCCTTTGTGCCAGGTGTTTATGGGATGGGGAGGGGGCTGGATGTGACCCCTGTGTGTGGCACCAGCATGGCTGAGCTTTTCCTTGGGAGAATCATCTGCCTGCCAGCAAGATGAAAACAGCCTCAAATGCTGCTGTGCTGCGACGCTGTTTGCTCCGTCAAACATCGGGCATGACCCATCTCCTCCTCCTCGGAGCAGAAAGGCAACGTGGTCCTTGCCCAGTGTGGTGGCAGTCTGGAAGCAGGTGCTGCCAGCAGCACAAGCTGCCGGTGACGCAGCCGAATACCTCTGACTGCGATGGCTCTGGGTTACGCTGCATGCTGAAGTGTGAGCTTAAATCCCACTGATGGGAACCGCAGGGTGGAAGGACTATGACCTGCCCAGGCCTGTTTTGGGGTGCAGCAGGGACAGTGCTGGTGATGCTGAGGAAAGGGAGACGAAGGCAACGCAGCGATGGACGGCTTTGCACTAGGGTGTTGTTCCCCATTGCGGTATTTGTGTGACTTTGCAGGACAGGACTGAAGAGTACCAGGATGACAACGGCAAGCTATTGCCTATTGTACCCACCACGGCATCTTTCTGGGCCATCAAGAGCCCCCCCCCATCTCTTGTCCTCCTCTGTAGCTTAATGAATACTCTTGAAATCTCACTCTTCCTATGGAAAAGGTGTTATTTTGCACCTCTCTGAGACTGCAAGGGCAGCCAGAGCTTTGCCTACTGATATTTTTTTCCTGGCAGATCCATCCTGCTCTCAGGTATATTGATGAAGCTCTTCAGTAAAAAAGAAAATAAAACACCAGGCTGCATGAGCTCTGTGGCACGGAGGTATCACAGCTCTACCCCAAGCTGGGTTGGGATGGATACGAATGTTTGGAGAAGCACTGGAGCAACTGGGGTGGATTTTTGGCCCTCAGGTTAACTCTCTGTGAATGGGTCCATGGTGTAGAAAGTTAATGGGTGCTTTGCTGCCTGTGCCCAAAGCCAAAGAAAGCATTTGCAATTCGAAGCATCACTGGAACAATTGGAAAACTCTGAGCTTGGGCTGCTCCATGGAGTGATTGATAGGATGATCCCAATTACACTTAATTGTGGTTATCCTATTAATAACACCCTCCTTCTGTAGCACGCACCTGCCTCTCCATGGGAAACACTACTAATATACCTTAAAACACCAATTACATGCACCGGAAAAGCAGCAATTAAATCCACTAAGCCTTGCCTAAAATATTATTTCACTCCCCTCCAATATTTTTAACATTATGGAGGCTGTTTCTTAAAACAACAGCAATTCTTTCAGTTGTGTGACCTCCTATTTATCTGTGCAGGAACACCTCCAGACCAGGCGGTGATGCAAAGCACCGTTGGGTTTGCAGGGGCTCTACAGAGAGCTGGTGGGGCTGGGCTGGGCTGGGAGAGCCGTGCCTCGTTGTTATAAGCTTTCAGGCAGCGCTGCTCCAAGTTCATTTTCTCCAGGGGTGTTTTTCTGGGGCAGAAATAGGAAGCCAAGCTCCTGCTTGTGTTGTGTGGTGGTTGGGGAATGGGCTTTATCAGCTTGGAGCTGTTTCACCAGGTGTCTGGGGGTTGTCAAATGAGTAGTTTGAAGCACCTGGCCAAAGCCAAATGCCGGGGGTTTGCCCAGGTGGGCTTGCGCGGGAGGTGCAGAAAGAGCTGGTCTTCCTCCTAGAGAGGAAGACAGAAGAAGCTGGGAAGAAGTTTCCAGCGAGCCCGGCCCACGCTGGCAACCCCATTCAGGAGTAAGGAGCCTGGATAAAAGTGAGGTAGTTTTTAAAATCCCCCCATACAGGCTGTTCAAGGGCGGTGGAGAAGCTGTGGCGAAACCTGGCGTTGGGAGGTCTGACGTGCGCCCGAGGCGAAGCGTCTTTTTGCCTTCGACGCCTGCAAAGCTGCCGCGTCGGCCCCTCGAGCCCCCCCAGAAGAGCCCGGGCCNCGCAGAAGAGCCCGGGCCCCTTTTTGCACGGCAGTGCCTGGGCCAGCCTTACGCCCAGGCCTGCCGCACCCGGCAGCTCCTCAGGGCCGACTCCCCGTGCCTCAGTTTCCCCACGCACCAGGGCTGGAGCTGTAACCCCGGTGGCCCCACCGCAGCGGTGGCGGGAGCAGACGTGGCCGCGCTTCCTCTGATTGTTCTTACGGTGGGGGGACACACACACGCAACCCCCGCGGGCCGTGGCGAGCGGGGTCAGCATCTCCCCCCC
>VYZV01003330.1:147161-235302 GCA_013401275.1 Pandion haliaetus | reverse complement strand
AATAGGACCACAGAGCTGCGAAGTTCAGATTAGTTTTGGAAAAAAAAAATCCTAACCCGCTGTCTAACGTAAAATGGAAATATTTTTCTTGGTTTTGTTTTTGTTTGAGCTACTGAGGAAGTACCAGTTTGGAAGTTGAGCAGGGCAGTTAGTAGTGGGCCCAATTCTGATCGCAGCCTGGTTGTATTTTCCACTGTATGTGTCAGATTTCAGTAGTTTACGCCTGGTTTACGCTCGCGTGAACTGCCTAAGAACTGGGTCATTACTCACCCAGGCTGATTTAAAGTATGTTTGAGTCCAGGAGAGTGTTTCTGTTGGCTGTAGTGAATGGTTTTTGGTTGGGAGGGTTCAGTCCTTACTGGTTTTAGTAGTCGCAGGGAAGCTGATGGGGCAACCTCAGCGCGAAAGTCTTAGTCATGTGTTTATGGAGCCTGGCTGGAGGGTTCCTGTTAGATGCAGTGTTCAGATCTCCACCTCTGGTTTTGTTTTACACCTTAACGTTTATTAGATGAGATGTTTCAAAATACAGGGATTAATAGCTGATATAACCTCCCTGCACCTCCCTCGCGTTTTATTATAAAACGAGGCATGACACTTTCCCCCAAGTGACGACAGCTCACAGCAAAGCCAGCACCAGCTCCATTTTTAAATCGGGCCAGGCTGCGGTGCAGAAGTCACGTTGCACAGGACTTAGCGGCTGTGTTGGTTACAGGTTACTGATACCTCACTCTGTGATGCAGCGAGCTGGATCTAAACGTACTGTAACTGTTTAAATCAAACATCTGTGGAATGCTGCTCACTCCCTCCGCGGTATCTTCACTGATTGGCTTTGGGGAAAATACAAGTGCCAAATGTACGTCTATTAAAGTGGATTAACTTGTCCTGGTCCATGTAGGTGCTTTGCGAGAGACCCTGCACAGAGGCGTTCGGGCTGCCCTGCTCGGGTGCCAGCAGGATGGCTCATGCGAGCGGTGTTTGGTCCCCAATTGAACAAGTGGCCAGAGAGGGGCTGGGAGTGCCCAATTTCTGCTGTGCCAGCTCGTTTCCCTGCTGCGGTGTGAATGCTGTTCACACCCTCGTGCACAGCTGGAATTAATTAATCTGATTTCTACGCGTTCCTGTAAGGAGAACCAACTGGGTGGTCGTGTCGGGGAGGGAGAGGAGTATGCTGTGCTGCCCGGCATCCGCGTTACCTGGGCAGGTTATGCGACAAGAGCCACTTGGAGCGAAACCTCCTGTCCTGTATCACCGATGTGCCTGCTGCGGTGGGGACACTGGACACTGTGCGGCCTCAGGGTGGGCTCCGTCGTTCAGAGAAGTTGCAGTGACCTTGCTGCCATGCTCTCCTCCTGCAAAAGGTGGCCCCGTCCCAGAGCCCAGAGCTCAGCCAGTTGCTGGTGGGGCTCTCAGGCTGGAGCTCTGGGTGGTGGCCATTGCTTGCGCAGGTGGGACGTGAACCCTTTCGCCTGAGGAGCCGGTGATCCGCGAGGAGAAGCTGCTCGTGGGAGGAGGAAGAAGCAGGTGCATCACATGTACGTGTGCAAGCAAGGGAAGGGAAAAAATGCATCATCTCCTTCGGGGGAGCCTCCTGATGAGTTGAGCTGGAAGCACTGGGGAAGGGGCTGCCTGGAGAAGATGAGTCTGGAAACTACAGTTCCTGATCCTCGGTACTAAAAGTCATGGGTGCAACAGGTTGATTTTTCTGGCTCTTGGCTCCATTTTTGATTCGTCCCGTACCAGTTGCAAACATTACTTCTTTCCATCCTGGTTCCCCAAACACCGGAGTCTCCTGTCCTCTACTGCTGCTGTTACTGCTCGTTTTCCTGAGTACTAATTACTCTCAACCACCCTCCTCAAGGCTTTTTTTATTCTTTTCAGCTTGCAGACTCCTGTGAAACTTCCAGGTCAAGTGTGAGAATGGGTTTGATTTTGGACTTACCTTACTAAGACCTCTCAGAAATAGTCTCAGGAATCTGGAGGATCTGAGGCCGGGAGCTGAAAATCACCCAGCTAATTACTGCAACCTGCTTATGCTTGGAACAGTTATTTCTGCCTGTGTTTACCTGGCTGTTTGCGTCTTGTGATCTCAAAGACTTCCCCAATTTTTGCACTAATATTAGCTGACTTAATAAAATTACTCTGCCTCTCTTAAAAAAAAAAAAAAAAAAGCCGTAAATAACATGGGTAAAACAGAGGAGAAATAGAAGGAGCAAACAAAATTCACAAGGAGCGCTGCTGCTGCCCCGGGACGGGCAGGTGCTGCTCCCACCCTGGCCTCCTCCGTGGGCCAGGTTCCTGCCAGCACCACAAGCCAGCGATCTGAACACGTGTCTTGCCCGGTGGCCTCTTGCCAGCCGTGTTTCAGGTCATAAGCATCACCAACTTTGATTTTTGTGGGGCTTTTTTTATTTAAGGTTTGTTGTATTTGGCCTTCTTGTGTCAAACATGCAATAGCTGTCTGTGGAAAAATGGTTATTTCTGTGTTCGGTGCTGACATCGGGACACAGCATTAATTTTCCGTTAAATGACAGATTTATTGGAGTTTTCTTCATCTACACAATATGACCTGAAAACCTGAGTTATAATTTGCCAGAAGGGGGCATTTTTTGCAAACATCAGAAAGGATTTCAGTAGCACGGAGATGGGCAGGGTGAGCTCGGCTTGATAATTAAAGCAGGCAACGATGCACATCTGGAAACCGCAGCCTCTTGGGAAGGGTTCCCCGGTCCCTAAATGGTATAACAGAATTATTGTGCACCTACACGCAAGCAAATGAATTTTGGGGTGTTGCGTGCAGAGGGCTGAGTGCAGGGAGACCAGTTATCTGCCTGCCTGCGGGGCACCGAGTGCTCGTTAAAATAAGAAATCACAGAGTAATGTTTTTTTTTTTTTTTCTTTTCAGTGAAGCCACTTAAAAATACGTTTTCCAACTATCTCCCTGTAAATGGCTTTTTTGCTGTGGGTTGAGCTCTAAGAGCTTCACACTGCTCTGATGTTTTTGCATGTGGTTTCTTTACTTTTCCTATCTGGAAAGAGGGCATCGTCTCAGCTGGAGCCCACAGCTCTGCATCTCCCTTCCTTTGAACACATTGCTGAGCTGCCCGTTGCTTGTCCTGACCCAGGCCAGACACACATGGCCAGTAAAGCCAGTCCTTGGCTGTGGAAATGCCAAGGAGCTTTGCTGGGGCTCTGGGAGTTGGTTTTCTTGCATGGGGTGTTTGTTGGATTTGGGGTCCCAGCCAGCATGCGCTCTCTGGCCGCACCGTCTCTGTCCTCATCTCATCCCAAACCCAGAGGTCCTCCTTAATCTTGGGATCAAGGCTTTTCTCTTTTTAAACATTTATCTGCTGTGATGTTTAACGAAACATTTATTTACCAGTCACCCGTTCAACATGCCAACTGCTGGGTGCACAGTTTTCCCTCGAAAACTGGCCTTTTTTTTGTGTATCGGCATACCTCTGGAGCAAAGGCCCCAAGCGCTGGGTCTCTAAACAGCTCGTACCGATGTGCTTTGCAACAATTTGCACTTTATATGTGCTAAATCCAGCAGTAAGGGACTAAATTTGGCCAGTTGTGTTAGTTCCAAGAGGTCTCGTTAGAGGTCCTGAAGCATCCTGAATTGTTCGGGATCACTGCTCAGCTAGGTTTGGGTGCCATCACTTGTTTTCTGGCCTTTTTCCTCTTGAAATAAATGCTGAGCTTTCTGCACATCCATGGCGAGGGGCTTCCTGGGCTGATGGGAAAGGGACTGCTGTGCAGCGTAAGGGCAAGTGCTGCTGGATGTAAAAGAAGACGCTTGAATTTTCCATATTTTACTATGCATACTTGTGGTGGGTTGGCCCTGGCTGGACACCTGGTGCCCACCAACCTGCTCCATCGCTCCTCCTCGGCTGGACAGGGGAGAGCAAATACAACAAAAGGCTCCTGGGTCGAGATAAGGACAGGGAGAGATCACTCGGCAATTACTGTCACGGGCAAAACAGACTCGACTTGGAGAAATTAATTTATTGCCAATCAAATTGGAGTAGAGTAATGAGAAATAAAACCAGATCTTAAACGCGCCTTCCCCCCAGCCGTCCCTTCTTCCCGGGCATCAGCTTTAAGCCTGATTTCTCCACCTCCTCCCCTGAGCAGCGCAGGCGGATNCCCACAGGGTCGCAGCCTCCTTCAGGCATCCCTCTGCTCCACCGTGGATCTCCCTGGGCTGCAGGGGGACAGCCTGCCTCACCATGGTCTTCCCCACGGGCTGCAGGGGAATCTCTGCTCTGGCGCCTGAAGCAGCTCTTCCCCTCCTTCTTCACTGACATGGGGGTCTGCAGGGTTGTTTCTCTTACATGTTCTCACTCCTCTCTCCCAGCTGCTGTTGCACAGCAACTTTTCCCCCTTCTTAAATATGTTATCCCAGAGGTACTACCAGCATCACTGATGGGCTCAGCTTTGGCTGGTGGCGGGTCCGTCTTAGAGCCGTCTGGCACTGGCTCTGTCAGACAGGGGAAGCTTCTAGCAGCTTCTCCCAGAAGCCACCCCTGTAGCCCCCCTGCTACCAAAACCTTGCCACACAAACCCAATACAGTACTTTTAGGCAGGTAAGTAACTTCAGGGCCAAAAAACCTCATAGAAATGGTTACTGCCCCCCTTTGAAAAAGATTATAGAAAACCAAAAGACAGCAATGTTTGATGACGAGTGTCACAAGTGGAGCTAGAGAGATGGTAATGATGTTAGAACGATGTTGAGTGTGAGGGTGGTCCTCCACCCTGTGTTGCATGCTGAACTTTGCACCTCCTGCAGCTGAGAAGGGTCAGAGGTCCCTGGACCGGGGAGGGGATGGCAGCAGAGCCCGGGCACGCGACGTTTGCAGCTTCAAGCCCATAGCTCTTGCGTCATGCTGTCAGGTGGAAAGGCAAAAAGCTCTTGAGCTTGGAGCAGGGTGCCAGTGGCATCCGTGTTGAGCATGCTGGTTTAGGCCTTTCCCGTTTCACTAATAATTCTCCCCATCTGTCCTCAAATCCTTCAGCCCAGCAGAGTTGTGGAATGCCCAGTTGCTGTTTTGCTGTAGGATTTTTTAATTTGTTTTTCTTTGTGTTTGGGGTTGCAGTCAGTTTTGATCCCTCATTCTTGGTAGAAGATCCAACAGGTCAACACTGGAGCATTTTGAACGCAATTGCTACCTCCCAGTGTCCGATGCAGTGCCAGTGGTTGCTCTTTCCTTGCCGGGACCTGTGCTGTCTGTGGACCGGTTGCCTTACTGTGAGATATGCACTGGGCCAGCCCTGCTCCCAAGCTTCCCGCACTGCAAGAGCGGTGATGTTCAGGTTCAGCCCAGCCAAGCTAAGATTGAAGCCTTCCAAATCATAGCCTGCTCTGACGTGATGTTTTCACAAGGACGGCATGGTAGTGAAATATCCGTGAGAGAAAGCCACATCCAGATGTTGCAAAAGGCTCGGTGCGATAATGAATTATCCACAGCCATTCCCAGGCTGGATGGCTTCTGTTTTGAGCCACTGGTGTGGTTTTGCCTGCTTCCCGGCCTGGACTTGGTTGCGGTGCTTTGCTTGTTGCAAAAACAGTGGCCTGGGAGCCTCGAGGAGTTGCCCTGGTGCACTGCAAAGCGGCTTTTCTTGTGGCAGCGCTTTCCCATGGTATTTTCTCCCGGGAGCTGGCGCGCACCGCCGCACAGGAAATTCTGGTTGCACCATTATTGCAGAGCCTATTGTTTGGGGCAAGAGCAGGATTTGGTCTTGCTCACATCCTAAAATGTCTCGCTGTGTTAAAAGGATGTTGCAGAGTGTCCAGGGCTGCTGGCGGAGTGGGAAAGCTCAAAGCTGGTTTTGCGCAGAGTTCACACTCAGCCCAGATCCCTGTGTTTCTGCTCAAACTTGCCGCTCAGGTTTTTCATGGGAATCCTCAGGGTTAAGGAAAACTTGGAGTGAAACCAGAGTCAGGACATGGTCCCTCATCGCAGTTTGCAGCTTCTTGCCGCTTAGCCCGCTCCTGCTTGCGGGTGCTGCATAGCAGATGCGTTGAGTGATGCAAACTCAGCTTATGCGGGTGTGTGGGGAAACCCATCAAAACTCTGCCTTTGAGATGCCAAAAAACGTGGCCTAGATCGCACAGGCGTAAATAGGCAGGTACAGCACGTGGCAGGCTCTATTTTCATCTGCCGCAGTCTCGTGGCGTGACCGAGGATGCCTGTTAACCTGTCCGTGCCTCAGTTTCTTATCTGAGCTCTGGAGCGAACGCTGCGCTGCCTGTGTTTGCTTTCACTTTGTTTTTTTCCTCCTAACTAATCTTTGTGGCTTAGATGGTTGGCAGCGATAGCTGTATTTCCCAGGCTGTGCTACCCAAGTTGCAAAACAGTGTTCCTCACCCGTGCGAATCACAGGTCCTCTTGCGCAGGGTTACGCGTAATGTTTTGGCTATGACTTGCCCGCCGGCAGAAGCCAGAGGATTTGAAAGCTTTTCTGTCTGGATTGTGGTCCTCCTCGCTGCAGGGACGGTTGCTCACCCCTCGGGTTGCCTGCCCGGGCTCTCGGCTCCCCTTCGCAGGGTTTTTCGTTCGCTTTTGGCTGCCATCCCAAAAGAGGGAAAACGCCAAACCCGGGCAGGTGTAAAGAGCGAAGCCGCACGCATGACATTCCTCTGCCGCTGCACGCCGGGGCAGAATTAAGTGTGGAAGTTCCCAGGGCTCTTGCAAACTCTGCGTCCCAAGAGCTGAGCTTTTGCTGCCCCAATAAAGCTCCGGAGAGTCTGCGCAGGCAGCCAGCCCCTCCGTGCACGGGCTGCACAGAGCTGCCAGCAACCTGCCCCGTGCTGGGAGTGAATTTGCTGCTGGAGGCTTGTCTCGGTCCAGATGCCGCACTTCATTGTGCGTAGGTAAGGGGTTGAGCCCCCTTGGATCTAACGCTGGCTGGTGAGGGTGTTGTCACCCGGCTGGTGAGGCAGCAGGAGGTGCGTGCTGGCCCCTTCGCTGTTGCAGCGAGTAGTTGGTATCTTCGCTTCAATAGATGCTGGCTTCAGTTCAAGGGCTCTGCTGGATTCGTGGAAACAGGGTGGTTGATGCTGCTGTGTGCTGGCATGAGAAAGCAACCCAAAAGGCTTCTCTGATGCTATGGTGATGAGCGCAGGAAAGCACGTGCCTGGCAGAGGGATGGGGAGCCTGGCAGTAGCAGTCCTGTGTCCCTCATCTGAACAAGCCACACTGGGAGCAGTTGTAGCTCGTTTGCTCTTGCTGTTCCTCTTATGCTGGGCTGGCGCGGGGTGGCAGCTGATGCCGTCCCACTGAAACTGGGTTGACATTGTCTGCCAGAGGCCTCCCGTACACTTGGAGACTTGTTTGAGAGAACCATTAATTGGTTTAAAACTGCCCCGTTTCACTAGTGGGTATAGAAAATGCCTATTGTGCGTAAAAACAATGCCACCGATGTAAGCGTCTGTCCTCAGTGCTGGAATTGTTTAGCCGAAGTGGTATGGAGTCGCACGTCTAGCTGGAGCGGTGTGGTCGCGGAGCCTCCGGACTCTCAGCTTTGGCCATGCAGTTGGTTGGTGTTGGGCTTCACTGCAGCAGCACGGCAGTGCCTGACACCCTTTGCCCGTGCTGGTGTAGAGGATGCTGTCGGCTGGGTGGCTGGTGGGTGGCACCAGGGTCGTGCCTGAGCTCGGGCAGTGCAGTGGAGAGCGAGGAGGAGGAGAGCATCCGCTGGGTTTCTGAGCAGCACAAGGTATTGGCTTTGCACTGGAAGGTTTGCCCAGTGAGCAAAGGCACCAGCCCCAGAGCCCATTACCATCTTTTCATCCCTCCCTTCTGCTGTAGGGAGTTCAGCAGTGTTCCTGGGTGTAGACCACATCCTAAACTTCTGCTCCGCTCTCTGATTTCCACACCATAGACTGGAGCTGAAAAAGACACCAGCAGCAGCAAGAGCAGGCGAGCAGCACGCACTGTGTCCCTCGGTGACTCTCTGTGATCACGCTCAGACCATCCGTTTATCAATAATGGGGAAAGCCAGGAGAAGAAGCAGTGCTCAAGGTGGTGGCCTCTAAGCATTTTCACACCACGCTGTGCATGGCTCCGTGGTGCGGGCGATGGGATGCATGGGAGCCCACTGCAACCCGGGGGACGTTGTCTGCAGCCACAGGGGATGATGGCTGCATGTGTTTTCCAGTGAGATTTTATACAACAGCGACCGGTGAGTTTACTTTATATGGTGTAAGCCCTGGCAAAACAATTTCTTCCTGTTATTGCTCCTCTGGTCTTAGCGGAGCGATAAGAGCCTTTTGCAGGGAGCTGGTTTCTCCCAGCGGCTGTCCTGCTCCGAGCCAGGAGCTTTGAGCAGCAGTTCCCAGGGTGACTTTTCCTTAGTCCTTTAGCTAAATTTCAAAGTTACTTTTAGTTAAACGGTAAAAGAATATGTGAGTATAGACTGTGAAGGGTCTCTCCACAACCAAATGGATTGGGTTTATTTTGGGCGGTATTTCCCATGAATTATCTCTTCAGTTGCCCAAGGAGATAGCTATGGATGGCAAAGACCTTGGCCTTGAAGACAAGGCTTGTGTTAACATATATTGAAGTGGAAGCTGAGATGGCGTGGGGTTTTGCATGGACCTGGACTGGAGCTCGGAGAGCGCCACAAATCTCGTCACTTCCCTGGCTCAGACCTGGTAGCTTCAGCTGATGTTTCGTGTTGCCACACCATTTTGTTTCCTGATGCTGAATGGGATGAGTGGTGCTCTGCTCTCAGGGCTGCTGCACACTGCAATGACGGTGGTAGGTTTGATTTCCAACCAGAGGCCTGCATGGATACCTCACGCTCCCTGGGAAGTAAAGTACCTTCCTTTTCCCACCTAGTTCTGGCAGAATTAGGAAGATGGCATGAAGTTTCAATAGCTGGAAAGCTCTACAGGCTGGGGGAGTGATTTGCATGGAAAGCTTTGTCAGTGTCGTAGCAGGGAAACACACTTGCTACAGAAATGCTGCTCTATGTGGGTTTCCACTCCTGCAAAGGAAGATTTTTAAGGCCAATCCTTAAATATTCTAATGGGAATTAAGATGGATCTTAAACCCCCTTCTCCTTGGTTTCTAATTCTTTCAAGTGAACAAACTGAACCTAAAGCAGAACCACGAGAAGGTTTGCTTGGTTCCAGCATGGGCTCACGGCAGGCGGTGCTGGATCAGCCGCAATTGCTTATGAGAAAGGAATCGTTTCAGGTTTCCCAATTGCAAACACAGTGCCGGAGCTGGGAGGGCTCTTGCCACCGCTTAACAATTTGACTGAACAGAATAGGCTCCATTCCTGTTCCTAAGAGTGGGCTGCCAAGAGGAAGGAAAACCAGGAAAAAAGTCAGTTAGTCGCTAGGCTGAGGTGCTGCCTTTCTGCATAAGGGTGGCAGGACAGTCCTGTGGTGCTGCAGGTCACCACTTCACCTGTGGAGAGCAAGGTTTGGGGTGGATGCGTGCCTGGAATGGCGTCTCTGGTGCGGTTACCCTGCGGTGTGGCTGCAAGGAGAGCAAAAAAAGGTGGTGCTGCAAAGCGCCCCGCGTTTGGGGCTTGTGTAAGAAGCGTTTGGCTGCAGAGCAGCTTTGTTGTCTAATTATGGTGCACGACGACGTTACCAGTCTCCTGCTCTTCCCATTGCCTCGTTAGCCCAGCTGCGACTTCTGCTGTGAGTGATGCCTCATGCCTGGTGGTACACAGATTGTGCAGAGCACTTCCCACCGCTGGCAGCAAAGGCAGCACGTTGGGGAGGCAAGAGGAAAGGGGGCCACAAAAGGCTGATGTAAATGAACAAACATCTGAGCGTGCGGGTTGTTTTGCAAGCAGGAAGGGAGCTGAATTCCTCAGCTGGGCTACCCGGCGGGACCTTCTGCCCAGGTCTAATGCTGTGAACTACGTAAAGTAAGTTGGTGCTTGCAAACAGGGGTCCTGCAGAAGGGATCTGCTGGAGCAATAGCCAAATCTTTGCTTCTGACTCTTCAGTGGTTGATATTTTCTCACTCTGGGATACTACAGCAGTGGCTGTAAGAACCCCCAAGGGCAGGCAATGCCTTTCTGGCCTCTCTCTGGTCTATAATTGGTCCCTGTGACTTCTTGCCATAGTAAGTTAAAGCCAAGTGTTTTAATAAACTTTTATGAAGGTAATGAGTTGCATTAGGTAGAAATGTTTGTATAAAAGGGAAGTAAATAAATGCATTTCAGGGCATAAGGCAAGCCATGTTTGACACAGCTAGAAGCAATTTTCTCCAAGGCATGGATTATTCCATAACTGCTCATTAATGAAGTTCTTGCCTCCTTCCTCTGAAGCATTTGCCCTTGTCCAGAGCATAGGAGGAAGCAGTGGGTTATATGGAAGCCCTGCATGATCCAGACTGGTGTGTTTCTACTCATTAATACTCCTCTGATTGTAGTCAGTGGGTTTTGCAGCCATAATGAATTAGGGCAATGCCATGTAGACAGTCCATAATAAATATAGGGAATCTATTCATATGGTTTCAGGCTTGAACTTTCTGAGTGGTAATTACTCTATAATCTTTCCAGGCACCTTGCTTTCGTTCCCGGAGAGTTTCACCTTTATTTACAGCTACAGTGTAAACATGTTTAATAAGACGGAGTTGAAAACACAAGGAAGATTTTCTTGGGGGAAGAGCTTTACTGCAGGATGCTGCAGGACAACTCCATGGATCTGTGCAGTGCTATAGCCAGGGGACACAGACCCAATTGCTAGATTCTCCTTGGGGCACTGTTCAGAAGAGCAAAGGCATTGCCTGTCTCCCTTCAAGCACACTCACAAAAGGAGGTGCAACTTTTGCTGGGAGCAGGAAGGAGCCATGGATTTAGGTGCAAAGTTGTCTGGAGACCAGGTCTGCCTGAATGGTGGTGTTGGAGAAACCCCTCTGTGCTGCATTTCCCTGGTTCTTTATGTACCCTCTGCTGCATGAGGATAAATATATTGCAAGAATGAATATTGAGATCCCTAATTCAAGTTTAGTTTAGGCACCTAAATACATGTTTGAGCATGCAAGTGGGAAATCTGATTATTATGCTAACAGTGCAGCTTTCCTCCCTGGCAGTTGGGACGCGGCTGGGTAGGAGCTGTGGTTAGGAGTGTCTGCAGGATGGATGGGCTGTGAGCATTTCCTGAGTGTGCAGGAGGGTTTCTAGAGAGGTAGCAATCTGGGACGAGATCTTCTGCAAAGAGTCCAGTGAAGTACTCTTTGGAGCCCTGTGTTAAGCTGCTGTTTCTTTCTGCTGGTGGTGACAAGCTGGGGTTCAGCCTCATGCAGCTTAAATTGTGATTTCTGGCTATGAGGGTATGAGGACACCATGTTTTGAGCTGGATAAACAACAGCCAGATTCGGCCTGGAGACTGTGGAGCTGCGTTGCTGTAGTGATGGGTCAGAACTTCATATTCAGCATATAGCCCAGCTCTCAAATGAGATGCTTAATTCATTTATCTCTTCCTTTGCCCCTTTGCTATTGCACCCGACAGCCATTGAGGCTGCCATTGAAGCAGGCAGTCAGAGGAGGTGCAGCTTGGGAGGAAGGTTCAGCGCAGTCTTCTTTTCGGGGTTGAAAACAAACTGAACATGGGCGTATGCCTTTGACGTGAGGATCAAAAAAATTGGTTTTAATTGGGTACACGGGCGCTTCTCTTGCTGCCTCATTCCTGGCTTCCCTGGACCTGTTTTCATCACCCACTGGGGGCCGCGGGGCAGAGCAGTCGCTGCCCAAGGTGCATTTCTGTATCTACGCCCTCCGCCGATGCTGTCAGGACCGAAGCATCTGCCTGCCCGTGTGCAGGGGGAAGCTCTTTGCAGCCCTTCCCAATTGCCACGTCTTTGAGGGAGATTATTTTTGCCACGATGACTGTGTTGGGTTTCTCGATTTTCTTGCTGTGAGTAGTTGTGAAATAGCAGCTGTTCTGCTAGTGCCAGCGATGGCTTCCCTGCCATCCCCTGGGGCCCTCGCTCTCATTTGCACGCTGCTATAGGGAGGAGGGAGCATGTATTTAAAGACACACAAGAAAAAGCCCAAGAGCGATTGAAGTCAGTGGAAGATCCCTCTGGCTTCTGTGGGAATTGAGTTTTGCTCAGGTTTTCTGCCAGACAAGACCATATTCTTAGGCACTTTTTCTTAAGCACTTGTTTTGTCTCCTCTGAAGGAAGAAGGGGTCACTTTTTCCACACTGCTGACGTGAACGGTGAATCACAGCTGTTGTGGGAAGGTGCTGTTACTGGGACCAGTAACCTGTCAAAATATTTGCCGTCTTCATCCCGATGTGCTCAGGTGTTCTGCAGCCTGTGTGCCAAATGGTTGGGTATGACCACAGTCCAGAGTGCTTTTTTGGTGCTTCTCGAGTGGGATGGACAGGAAGGATTGACTCCTTAAAGAATTTTTATTTCAAGGGAGTGATATAGCCTATGTATGGGAAAGCCTGCTCATTTTACTACAGGAAGGAAATGTGTCAGCACCTAACAAAGATCGAGCATATGGCCTGTAAGCCAAGGTGATTTTGCCTCAGTACCGAGTGCTAGCTCCAGCCAAATAAAAGACACAACGCTGGAATAACATCCAGAAAACTCAGCAGATTTTGCAAACCCTGGCAGTGCCGGTGAGCTGGAGCCAGGGACAGCCCTGCCCTGCCTGTGCGGGCAGGTCGAGTGCCAGCGTGGGAGTTTCTGTAGCTCTTGCACCAGCTGAGCAGGGTTTGAACGTAATCATTGAGAAAACAGGAGCTAGTGCACCTCGACTCGCTGTGGGCTGGTCCTGTGCCTCCAACAGGGTGCATGTCCTTGCAGAAATGTATATCCTTGTCTTTTCCAAGGTGTGCTACTGCATTTGCAGTCTGATGCCCAGCTTGCTGTGGCCTGCTGCTGTGAGAGTCCAGGGCTTTCCAGGGCTGTGGCAAGGGTATCATTGCTGCTCCGTGTTAGCTAAACGCTGTAGCGTATAAAGAATTTAGGTTTGTGTGGCATGATCTGGCAAATCAGCATGTCGTTTTTTTGCACGATAGCAATGTTCGTATATCCATGCCGTGCAATTTCCTGCACAAACTAGATGTTGTCCGCATCTGTTCCCAAACCATTTGTGCTTTTAAAGCATGGGTGAAGATGTAAGTGCTCTGGGGTCACCCTTGGAGTTGGGGAGATGCACCTTCAGAGAGGATGCAATGGGCACTTTCAGGGTGGCTGGTCCTGTCCTTTCCTGCTTACAGTTTTTATTTAGTCCCTTGCCACCTGTAGCAATAAATTCACATGCTGTTGAAAAGGAGTTACTACAGAGGCTTAACAGAATATAGAAAAGGGTGAAATAAAAAGGTGCCTAATACTTAGAACAAAATCCCCGGCTCCTTGTAAAAAGATTCAGGCTTTGTTCCATAAATGGTGATAAGGGGAGCCTTCAGCTGCTCCTGCTCAGCTGGGTTTTTAACCCTAAAAAAGGGGTAAATGTATCCTTGAGGAGGGCAGGGTGGGAAGGCAGAGGAGACACGACCGTGTGGCCACCTGTGTGTGCACAGCCCCGTCCCGGTGGCTGGGGTGCATGGCGGGGGCACAGCCAGAAGATGAAAAAGCTCATTGGTAATGATGCTAATTGAATCTGATGTTGCTTCCCTGTGTTCCGAGCCGGCTGCTGCCGCTGTCGCCCAGCGGAGTGTGGCTGGCTCGAGTGGGGCCCTGGTGCGTGAGGAATGTGAGCTGACAGCCCCTTTTGCGGGGAAAAGCCATGCTGGTGAGACTGTGCAGCGGTCCAGACAGGGGATACACATATGGTGCCGGCTTAAAAGTTGCTTGTTTGGTTTTGTATCTCTATTGGGTCAGCAGGGCAGGCTTGCATTGACACACCGAGGTTTTGAAGTGTTGGGTTATAAGATGTGCATGTGAGGACCAGCTCTGGCCAAGCTGGACTGCATGAATGCAGGATAACACCTACAGCAATGGAAGCATTGTCACCAGAACTGGGCTCCAAACATCACTCACCCTCCAATAGTTCCTGCAAAGCAACCACTGTGTGCGTCAGCCTGGGCTGACTGTGTGGTCACGGCCAGTGCGTAATGGCTCTGGATGCAAATAAGGATTGTTTTTCACTGTTGCTGTTGAGGGGGGAAGGCAGGAGAAAGGTGTCTGCATGTCGAGGAGGCACCTTGTGACTTCTGAGGGTTCTGGGCATGGGGTGGGCATGCCTGGATTTGATGATACACCTACCTTGTGAGGGAAAAGTAAGGAGCAGGTGGGTGTCAGACCCCTAAAAGCTCTGTGCCTCTCGGGGGTGAAAAGCCCCAGCCAGAGAGCAGGCCAGGCACCCACTAGTCGCAGTGCTTTTCAGAAAACCAAGATTAGGTTTTTCACATGCCTAAAAGCAAGGTCACCTGCCTTCCCAAGTTGGATATCCTGGAACGCAGCAGTGGCCAAATGCACAGCAGGTGTCATTGGCCTGTTTGGAACATCAAACCTCCAAATATCCAGAAATGGGGTTGATTGTACTCAAAAGCAGTGCAGAAGCCTCCTAAAGCAATTGTTCACTGTTGAAGGCAAAGACACTTGTACACCCTGGGCTGCAGTCTGAGACTTGCCACCAATTCAGAGCACAGTAAGGCTATACCTCACCTTTTAGTCAGCAGGCTTTGCTTGATGAATTAGGTTTTCTGTAACGTGGTGCGTGGGGAATTGAGAGCAAACCAGAAACCAACTGTTAGGTCCTATGCTGTTGTGTTTGTGCTTAAAGGAGGTGTTGGTCGTTGCGGTTTGCTGTGCTATAAAGCAAGACTGTGCGGCAGGTTTGTTCCTAGCAGCCTGTTTATGAGAACTGGGAGCAGGCCTCCAGCCGGTGTCGTTGCCTTTCCGTTTCCCTCCTTTGACATGGCGATGTGTTTGGCCTGTTTGATGGAGAAACCTGAAAGATGTGATGGTTCCTGTTCACACTGCTATAAGGAAAAAGGGCATGGGGGAAAGAAGTACAGCGGAAATCCCACCCATATAGCTTCCTAAAAAGAATAGGTCACTTGCATATCTGTCTGGAGATAGAATAGGGCTTTGAGGGAGGCAGTTAAAGTACATGGGAGATGCCCTTTGACATCACCAGGGCAATGTAAGGGAGTTGCTGAGTAATAGGCTGAAATAATTCTTGGAAATGTTTGAGCAGAACCTGTTGCTGCATGTGCTCCCAGTCTTTGCATGTGAATTTGGGGCTGTTGTTGGCACTCAGCTTTTTGTTTCTGATCCTGAGCTGAATGTGCTGAACATACATTAACACAGAAACACAGATTGCAAGTTCTGTAACTATGGCAATATATCTACAAATGTGACCCTCTGCACCTAATTTCAATATTGGCATTGGTGAGCTGCCTTGTAAGACGGCACTTACTTTTTCTAGTAGTAATTCTATGTCAAAGAGGAAATATAAATAAACTCCCCAAACAAAAGAAGCAAGGAAAAAATAATTCTTTCAAACATTTGAGCAGGAACAATAGGGTAGGATATGCACTCTCTGGGGAGAGCTAATGGCTGAAACCGATAGGAGCACAGTGCCTGCCTTTCTCTGCTTTGTAACTAGCACAAACCTTTGCTCAACCAAAGATTATTTATAGCAAATGTTATGGCAGAAGCATGTGTGACCTGTAGGCTCCCTGCTAGGGGAAGAGCTTTCCTGTACTGTCTCTGGGATACAATAGACAATTATTTAGACACTATCTTTGTCTCAAGATATAAACAATTAAATGCTGGCTACTGATTTCTGTTCTTACGTTCAGACTACGGGCAGCCATGGTTTTTTACTTAAGGATTTTTGGAGAAGGAAGGGATTTTTAAGGGGTTCATTGCGGAGAAGTGTCATAGCTGTAAAGCTCCTGAGGCATCTCTACTAAATTGACTAATTGGGAATGCAAAGTAATGTCACAAGCATCATGAAGTCATTGCCTCCCAGCATCCTCATGAAGGATGGCAGCCAGCGGCTTGATGTTGTTCAGCTGACATTAATGGGGTGTGTATGGGTGTAGACCCCTGCATCTGCCTGTACTGTTGTATTTTAGCTCATCACTGTGGTATTAGAGTACCTACATCTGTTACTGGATAGTAATTAAATGTTCTTATATATAATTAACTACTTTCAACTGACTGCTGAACAGCTTAAATAATCTGCATGTAACGGCAGATATTTCTATATTATAATGGCGACAGTTGGTGCCAAATATCTAAGAAGATTGGGGAGACAGCTATTGTGCATCAAAACTTAACCTCGTTCTGGAAGTTGGCTACTTTTTCAGGCTCGCTCATTTTATTGGGGGTCCCTGTGCATCCTGGGTATCAACAGCAAAAGTATCCTTTTGGATCTGTTGTTCGATACTCCCTTTTATTTTGCTATACAGAAATAAAACTATTTAGAATTGCAAAAAAGGGCTTATGAAAATGTGAAGGAGTGTGCACAATGCTACCACAAACACAATGCTGGTTAAATGGGCAAAGGGTGTATTCTCATCTGCAATTCATGGGTCAGCTGCGTGAGTCTGGAGAAACATTTAGCAACAGGTACAATGCCAAAGCCTTCAGGGCTCTGTGTACAGCCTTGCTCTGAAGTTCAGCTTCAGTAGTTAGAAGTTACGTCTTCATCTTTTGATTCCAATTAACATGTGCTTTTATACCTCTGTGTTTTCTTCTCGAGTTTCTCCTGCTCAGCTTAGCTTTGCATGATGAGCTAGATGATGGCTCTCTCCCCTTTTCTGTGCAGGCGCTGCATATATAAAGCTGTTGCTGACTTGGCGGATGATTTTAGGGCTCAGTGTGATGCAGAACCAAGTGCTGGTACCCTGGTGAGCTGCCTGGCACCTCTCTGCACTGTCACACCATTTCATCAGACCCACCAAGCCCTGCATGTGGAGCTGCTCCTGTTTGCAGTGAGCTGGCCTCTCCCCTGGCAGCACCAGCACAAGTCCAGTTTATCTGACAGATGCAGTTGAGCAGCTCCATCTCTCCCTTGGCTGCAGGCAAAATGAGTCTCCTGCTCTAATTTCATTGTGTTTAGCCATCGCACAAACTCTAAAGCTCCCCGAAATGGGAAGGAAGTAATGTTTAAATTATACATGAGTGAACTGATTTACTCAAACTGAAGTTCTGAGTTCCGTCCTTATGCATACGGGGATGGAGCTATCTGTCTGTGCATCCATCCGCCTGCCCGGTGACTATTGAATTAACAGAAGCACAAACACAGATCCAGTACTGTAAAAGCTTTGGCTTAAACCAGTGAAAACCATGCGCAGCAAATGCATGCTGCCACAGGGAAAGCGGCGTGTTTGCCTAGTGTTAGCTTGTCTGGTAGGTTGCTCTCAGTGATAGAGTGAGAGCATTGCTGCCCATTCCCTTCTGCCACTGAAGACTCAAGTGTTTCAATAAGGTCTGTCGACTCTCGACTGGAAAGGGATTCAAACTGCTCTCCTGTCTGCCTCCTGCTCCTAATGAGGGGGTTTAACTTCCTGTGTAACCTATTTTGCAGAGCATGTAAAATGCTGGTTAAATTCTATGGTCGCTTCCTATGGGCACTTGCTCAGTGCTCCTCAGGGAGCCCAGCACCGGAAAGCCGTAACTGCGCTTGCTAATGGCCTGGAGATCCCTTTTGCAGATGTTTCATCCAAGTCTCTTCTCCGTGCTCCTTCCACCTCTGTTTAAAAAAATTAATATGCAAGCTGCGGTACTGCCATGCCTGGCTGAAGCTCAGCATCAAACCGACCTTCTTGTCCCGTAAACAAGAGGTGCTGAATTTTTGTAGGGGCTACAGCAGATTGTGGTGCAGGTGGCTGTGAGCTGGGGATCTGCCGGGTGGGCAGGGGCTCCAGTGTGGCTGGCTCCTGCCTGCATCATCTGGGAGCGTACTGCAAAAGGGTGAATGCAGCTTTGCAGTTGGACCTTTGGAGCGGCACCGAGAGGCTGAAATGTCTGTGGAGACATAACAGAAAGGGGGTGAAGTCACGATTCTCTCCCTATTTATTTGACCTAAATACACTGAAGTAACTGCACCCTCATGAAAGAGATAATTTCCTGACGCTGGAGAGCTTAACATCTGTTTCCTCCCATTTTTTTTTGGTGGTAGAACATGGTAACGGAAGAACTGGCGGGGTTTTCTTTCCTCTTTTTCTTTTGTATAGCAAGAGGCGCTGCATGCTTGGGCTAAATACGCTCTCTGAGAGCAGACAGGTTTCTCTCAAGGGTTATATGATCATTTGTTCTCTATTTTCTCTCCTTCCTGCCTCCCCCCGCCCCTCCTGGAGAGGAGCGGATACACCGAAGCCCAGGCAGGACTTCCTTAGCTCAGCAATGCCTTCTGGCAGGCTGCGCCGCGTGCCCTCTCCCCATCACCCCCCCTTCCCCGAAAAAACAATGGCCAAAGGCTCCTTCTTGTTTGTTATTTTGGATCCTACAGAGGAAGAGCTGAGTGGAAGATCGTGTCCCCAGGGGCCCTTGGTGCATTCCAGCTCCAGCTGCTGCCTTGCAAGGCTGCCGGTGCCTTTGCTGTGCTGTCTCCAGGCCTTCAGTGCAAACCAGCAGCGCTGTGCGATGCTGGGGGTGGCCGATGGGTTTTGGAGTAAATTTAGTGCTGCTGAAAGGTGGGAGAGGACGATGGAGAGCCTTGGAGGGGTGTCTTGAATCATTGCTCCACAGCAAGAGCAGATCCTGTCCTTTGAACGTCCAATGCAGCACAGGTAGTCGTGGTGCCAGGAGGAGCTGGGCTTTTGTACCAACTGTTTTGACATGGCTTGAACCTTCTCGTATGCTGCTAGTATCTGCTTTGCAGTCGGGGTGTAGTGAGCCTCAGACCTTCTGTACCCCGGCTCCAAAACCCTACAGGTCGGCCTTGGGTCTCTCCAGGTGCTTTCTGCTGGAGGCTCTGAGGTGGAGAGCACATTTCTCACATGCGATCCTGTCTGGTCTGGCCCAAGGGCTACCACACCACCAGTTTCCTCTTTGATCTCTTTGAAGGCTTCTTGGTCCTCAGGGCCCCAGTCAAAATAGTTCTTTTGGGTTACTTGGTAGGGGGGATTTACAAGTTGACTGTAACCTGGAATGTGCATTCTCCAGAATCCCACAACGCCTAGGGATGCCTGGGTTTCCTTTTGTTGACCGATGGGGACATGGGTGTTATCTTACTGAGCCCATCTATTAGGATGTAAACCCTGCCGCCCAGCGATCGATCGCCTTGGAGCATGTTCCCATGTGGCATTCCCAATTAGTTGTTTAACCTTACAGACAATAATCAAAATCAGACTCACAACACACACTGGTACGAACAGTGTGACACAAGGATATGGAAGGAACTGAAAGGCCGTTACAACACGGCTATAAAGATCTGTCCTGGAGGAGAGGAAGGGGTAGGTGCCATTCTTTCCTCTCTCCACAAAGTATGTCTCAGGAGAAAAGGGGGTAGTTGCTGATTTTCTCCATGAGATGGTTCTTGGAGTACTGGGACAGCAGCAAGGTAGGACCCAAATGCTATACCAGGCTCAAGGCCAGTGCTTTTATCATAGCTCTCCCAGGCAAAGCAAAAGAAAGTGATAGACAACACAGCAAACAGCAAAAATTGAAAACAGTCATTAACAATTCTTCGAGTTTATTGTACAGCAAAAAAGGGATCAAGCACTGGAACGTGTGAGGAAATGCATATGTCAGCTCCCAAAGTAAATACACCAGCCTCAACATCCGCAGCAGCCAATCAAATAACTAAATGGGAATAACAGCTAGAAGTTTAATCTAGCCCACACCAACCGCATCTGTTATTATCTTGAACCCCTTGAGCCCCTCGGTGGGTGCCAAAATGGTTGTGGGTTAATGCTGGCAGGCTGCTAAGCACCACACAGCTGCTTGCTCACTGACCCCCCCAGCCCCCAGTGGGATGGGGGAAGAGGAAAGGAAGAATAAAAGCAAGGCAACTTGTGGGTTGAGATAAAAAATGTTTAATAAACAGAGGAGAAGTGGAAGAAGAGGGAAAGAAAACAAAACAAGCAATGCAAAGGCAACCCCTCACTACCTCCCATGGATAGACCGATGCCCAGCCAGCTCCCAAGCAAAAGATGGCAAGCCTCTTTAAACCCCCTCTTTTCCCTTTTTATTGCTGAGCTTGACATTATATGGCATGGAATATTTCTTTGGTTAGTTCAGGGCATCTGCCTGGTTGTGTCCCCTCCCAACCTGTTGTGCACCCCCCAATCTATTCACTGTGGGGGCAGAGTGAGAAACAGAGAAGTCTTTGAGACTGTGCAAGCGCTGTTCAGCAATAGCTAAGACATTAGTTTGTTATCAGCACTGGTTTGGTCACAAATTGAAAACACAGCACTGTACAAGCTGCTATGAAGAAAATTAACTCCACCCCAGCCAGAACCAGTACACTGGGAAGGAGCTAGTTCTGCCCACCCGAGCTCTTTCCCCCTGCCATGTGGCTTGTGTGTTCCTGTGGCTCTTTGGGAGAAAACCAAAGTCAACATATCTTCTGTTTGGTTGTTTACCCATCTAGCTCTACTTGCACCCATAAATGGTCCCTTGGGTGCAAGGGCAGGCGAGCAAACCTCTGGCTACAGTGACAGGAGCAGCTGGTGGGAGTAGGGAGCTGTGCTAGGTTGGGACATGGCATGTCCCCGACCTCGCTGCCTGCCTGGGTGGAGGCTCAAGCACTCCCTTGTCAGTCTGCTCTGCTAAATGAAATTGCCTCCTGCTCAGAGGCGTGATGCCGAGGCAGTGCAACACAAGCTCAGATTTACAATCGTGTGCCAGGTCTGAGCGCGGATGAAATTAATCCTTTGCAAAGATGTCTCCCAAAACATCTTCTCTGTTCCCTTATATTTTCCTCTGAGGGGTTGTGGTTCAGTTGAGTTTTACTGTTCTCATGGCTGAGAGAGTCCTTCCAAAATACTAAAGCCTGAAACCCCATTGTAGGTCCCCTTTCCTGACAGAGGTCCCAACTGTCTGTCCAGCATTTTTGGTGTTTTTTTTCTAGGTAGGGGGCAGCTTTACAGCACTAGATATTTAAAAAAACCCCATACTTCTGCTAGTTGCCCAAAAACTGCAGTGATCTGAAGTAGATTTCAGGAATTGTGCGCTGCCAGCCTTGCAAACAGCCTGAACTGTGCGGTGTTAAATGAGCAGTTTCTTTCCATCATTGAGATCTCTTGAGAAAACTCATCTCAGCCTGGATCAGACCTTTCCTAATTGATGCTTCCTGGTTAGCTGGTCTCGCAACCCTGTTGCCTTTGGTAGGCATGCGGACACCCTTATTTTGCTATGGTTGTGGATAATAACTCCTGTAAATTTACTAAGGGCCAGCGCAGAAGAACAAGATTGCCCAAGAAAAGCGTCAGTGCCTGAATGGTGGCTTGTGACAGCCCTGATTGCTTGGGCCTGGTTCTGTGTCCTTTAAGTCTATGAGAACTGTTAACTTCGCTGGTTGTTACCTGGGCCCGTGGTGTTATTTCTGCTCTTGTATCCATCTGCTAAATCACACTTAAAAGGAGCAAAATTGCTGTTACTCCCACCTGTATCATGCAATTTCCTTGTTGCCAAGGAAATGTTATGCAATCCTGAATGAGATACAGAGTACCTAGCTGTTTCTTAAAGATTTGGATAATGCAAAAAAAAAGGAAAGAATTCGGACGGGTAATGATGACCACAGATAAAGATGTTTGTGTAACACACCTGGTGCCATTAGCTTGGGATTTTGTCCAATCCTAACTTACTTGTCCACCTCAGGGACCTGGAAAAGGAAGGTGAATTTTCAGAATGAAGGGCTACTGCTTGTGTGACAAGAAGAACAACAGGGTTTTGTGCAGAGAGCAGGGTAGGGACCTGCGTAGCTCCTGTAACTGACTGTAGTTTTCTGGCTAGTAGGTGTTCTCAAAAGTATGTTCAAAGCGTTTCTTCAAAACCTCCTTCTCCTGTGCCCCAGAAAGATGATTAATGGTTCATTAAATACTTTTGCGGCTGTTCTCCATACTTAAGTTTTATTTTGTCATTATGGGCCTTAATGCCCCTGAGCCTGTGTGGTTTGGTTGATAAGGCCACCTTTTTTCTCTTTGGCCTATTTAAAACATAGGTTTCCCACAAGCATGCTGCTGTTGTGTGTTTGCGCAGTGGCAGACGCTACTTTGGGTGGCTGTATCCGTTGATGGAGCATAGCAGATTTTGCCACCCAGTCAGGGAAGACTGAGCGAAGCTGGCTGAAATTTGTTCAAATGCAGAGAATTTGCCTCGGTGCTGGGAGGCTTTACTCTGGGTGAGGCAATGCTGGATCTGTTTCAGGTGACAGTGGTGGGATTGTGGGTGCTAACAAAATTGTGCTGCTGTGAGTTGGCTCCTGCCAAGGTTAGCTAGTGATTTTCACTGTGTGCAGTCCTGCAGGCTTAATTGGTGTGAATTAGACAACAACAAGGTGCTTTTCTCACACTGAGTATTTGCTAGCAGCTGGTCAAAAGGCCTTTTGAGCACCACGCCTGTGTCCTGCAGTTCCACTTATCCCTCAGGGAGTGCTTTGTTGAAGCAACAATGATGGTTTCAAAGATTAGGTGAGGCTGTGGTGGAAGGGAAGGCCGAGAGGAGCCACCAAGCACTGGTCCCCTGTGACTTAGAGCACTCAGGTCTGGCTTCATGGTGGCAGGTCTAATTTATGTCTGGTTTAAAGCTGCTTTTAAAAAAAAATATATTTTAATTTTAAAGCCACCCTTGCGCCCTGCGCTTCTGGGTTGTGTTGCTTCTTTGGGGAGGGCTGCGCAGATCTGTCTCCTGTTACAGGCTCTCTTTTGCTTGACACATGAGAAACAGCCTCTCTTTCCTCTGTGCTAGCATCCCTCCAAAGGCTTCGCAGACAAGCCTTTTTCCTTTGAATCTTCTTTCCTCATGCAGGATCCACCCAGCCAAAAACAATAAAACATAAAACTGGAAAGAGAAAACAAAAAAAAATAGGGACCTTTTGTGATTTTTGTCTTTTGCTGCCAGTTGGCTGCCCAACTTGAAACTACTCAAATGGTCTTTTTTCTTCCGCTCCTTCAGATCCATTCAAATGTGTTACTCTTTAAATTCCAGCAGGGGTGTCTGTGAATAACTTGCAGATCCAGGGTGAGAGCCCAGGGAATGAGGAGCTGGTCTTCTCCTTGGGCACTGGTCCCACTAAACCCTTGTTTTTTAGGGAACAAAAGCTTTCCGTGATCTCTGTACAGACCCAGGGCAACACAGCTCCTGTGTGAATTTGTGCTACAGGGATTAAGTGGTGGCAGGCGGTGCCAAGGCCCCAAAACAGGCCTTTGCCTGGGGAAAGAGGTTCTCTTTTAAAATCTCCATCATGGCGAGTACAAAAGGCAGTGGGCTGAGTGAATAGATGGCCAAAGCAGAGCGAGGCGGTGTGTGTGGAAGATAATTGCTGTACAGTTAGGCCCTGTAACTGTATGGGGTGTATTTGGCAATATACAGTCAGGCCGTGTAACTGTGTGGGGTGTATTTGGTGAGGTGTTAGTAGCGGGGGCTGCGGAGGCTGCTGTGAGGAAGGGCGGGGGCTGCCCCGTGCTGGGCATGGCTGGCTCCACAGGGGCTGCACCACAGCCCAGAGCGGAGCCCGTCAGCGGCGCTGGCAGTGCTTCTCTGGAAACATGTTTAAGAAAGGGCAAAAATGCCAGAGAGGAGTGAGGGGGGATAAAATAGCAGTGAGAAACAGCGCTGTGAACCCTGAGGTCAGTGAAGATGGGAGGGAGGAGGTGCTGGAGCAGGGGGATGTTCCCTGACAGGAATCGTGGCCTGTGGAGTCCCATGAAGAAGAAGGTTCTCCTGACAGGAATTGTGGTCTGTGGAGGCCGCATGCAGGAGAAGGTTCTCCTGACAGGAATTGTGGTCTGTGGAGGCCCCATGCAGCAGCACAGGAAAAACATGAGGAGGAGGGAGTGGCAGAGAGGAACTGTTATGTCCTGACCATACTCTCCCAATTCCCCATCCCCCTGTGCCCCTTGGGGCACGAGGTAGAGCCATCAGGAATGAAGAAGGGAAGTTGAGCTGTGGGAGAAAGGGGGTGGGTGGGGGTAAGGTGGTATGTAAGTTTTATCTTTTTTTCTCATTATCCAAACCAATTTCAATTGGCAATAAATCAAATTAATTTTCCCCAAGTCAAGTCTGTTTTGCCTGTGACAGTAATTGGTAAGGGGTCTTCATATCTTTATATCAACCCATGAGCTTTTTCATCTAACTTTTCCCCTGTGTCCTGTTTGGGAAGGGGGTATGATAGCTTGGTGGAGTGGACATCTGGCAGCTGGCCACGGTCAACCCACCACAGTAGCAAACATTCATTTTTGCTACCCTAAGTACAGTTGGTGCCAAAAATGCTTGGCACAACCCCTGTGTCATGCCTGTAGGAAAAGCCAGATGAATGTTGATCATAAAAGCAGGACAGTAGTTGTTTCTGTTAAGGTTTTCGACCTGACTTCACTGTGCTTTGGTCCCTTGGTGCCTCTGCCATCCATGGAGGTCTCATGGGTTATCGCTTATTGAAGATAGACGTGTGGTGGCAAGATAGAAACAGAGGCTTAATTTGACTGAATGCAAGGGTGAGCCTTTCCTTGTCCATGAGGTGTCCAGGGCAATAGCAGCTGCATTAATAACCTTCGTTTTAATAGAAATAGTGAGTGTAATGGTTTTTTTTAATAAATACAGGGACTGTTCAAAAGCAGGAAGTGTAAAATGGATGAGAGCAGAGAGTGAGCTTCATGCCTTTGTGTCAGAGCGCTGCAGTGTGACTGCCTGTTCTCCCTCTGCTTGGGGGAAAATGGAGTTTTTCCATTGTCAAACCTGTGTCTCTGGGGCTGTACCCTTTTTTGTTCCTACTCTTGCCTCCTCCTTCCACCTGAGAGTAGGATTGGGAATTGAGGGAATTTAACCCCATTTAGTGCCTGGCATGTAGTTCTGCATGTCACAAAGGTAGACAGCAACCCAGGACCACCTTGTGAAGCTGTAGCAGAGACAGGGCAGAGGTGCACCAGTGGAAGGGAAGCTTTAGGATCTGTACGAGCAGGAGTTCAAATGTATTCCCACAAAGGGTTTGGCATGGTTTCCATTGCTGTTGCATATAGGGTATTTGTAGTTTTAATTCTGTTCACTTAGGGTGGAACTCACTTGAGGGGAACACATGTGTTTTGTGTAGCATTGAGTGGTAGCCAAGCAGCTTTCATTTAGCAGTCCAGTTCCAGCGAGGGATTTCCGTGCTGGTGCCATAGCTATAGTAGGAAAAACCTGGCTTGGATATTCCATGAATTTTCTGATATTGTAGTATTTCAGAATTGCATTGGTTCCAGGAAAAGGCTCATCCTGACTTTTCTTTGAATGCCTGCCTGAAGAGACTGAACTCATTGGGAGTACATTGCCAGTTCCTGGCACATGGGGCTGGTGAAGCTGACAGTGACATGCGCAGGGACACTTTACTGTAATTTCCTCTTTTCCTCTCTGTCATGTACTCTGACGTATTTAGAGCCCTAGCGATTTGCAAAACGAAGATGTGATTTATGGTATTCTGCGTATACTTTGTGGTAACTTTATTAATGCAGGAAGTTTATATGCAGTCACTACATCTTCAGTCATTTAAATCAGATTTAAGTTGTTTTAAAATTTATACAGTTTGGGAGCAAAATTTCAGCCTCACTGAAATCAATGGCAAAACCACCACTGCGATCGGGGTAGTATTTGACCTGTGATGCTTTAAGAAACGTGTCTTCTAAAAAAACTTTATGCTCCTAACTGCATTCCTTTGTTCTTTTTTCCTTAAGTCTTGTGAAGACAACAATCTGAAGACAATGCATCTGTGACCCCTGATACCAGGTTGTGAGTTGGGGTGATGGAAGTTATAGAGGGCTGCCGGCATACTGGTCCCATGATAGCTCCAAATGGATACGCAAGCAGGATTTTCCAAGCAAACATGGAGGAAGGGTGTACTGACGCATTGGAGGTCTGTGGTGCTGAGCACTGCACCTCCAGTGATGCAATCCCAAATGAACAGGAGGAAGCACCGAGGTATAAGAAGATGACCAAGGGCAATCGGATCTGGAATTTTGTTAGACGAAGGAAAGGACTCTCTACAAATAAAGGAAGACCCCAGTCCATGATCCTACTGGGAGTTACCTCTGAGGTCTCAGAATTAAAAAAGCCATCCTTCATGGACAGGGTAAGGCCATTAAAAAAGGGAAGAACCTCCAGGATGCCTAAGAATGTGGATTTGAGAGCATCTAGAGTCCAGGTTGCTTGTGACCCTGAGGAGGACCATCAAGCCACCAGGCAAAGAGCTGTCTACAGGGTTAAGAAACTGGGCGACAGTCGGAGGCCCTCCCGCCACTCATATGCGGGGTACATTGACGATTTGGATTCTTCTTTTGAAGACATAGAGCTGAATATCAGCATTCCTGAAATCGATGCCAATGAAAGTAAATGTCTCAGGGATATTAGTGTCAGATTACACAGTGAAGATAATGATAGTAACTGCCATAGAATACCAGCTAGAAAGAGCGAGTCTTTGAATTTTGAAAACTTTAAGAGTCCTGCAATTACAGAAGGGGACAATCAAAAGAGGTGTACTGTGCTCCCACAGGAGAGCAGAAGAGGAAGAAGCTCTGATGTCTGGAGCTATCTGAAAGGAATTTCATTAACTAGCAAAGATAATTCAAAGCTTCCAGATCAAAGGGCTGAAACCAATTTCCAGAACTTAGAAAATATAACTGATCATTCTACTTCTTATTTTGACTTTGATATGAGATGTGAGGAGAATCTCAGCCAGCGGAAAAAATCAAACAGTGCAACCAAAGCCACTCACTTTGGGGGTGTTGTGAGGTTTTTCACCAGTGTGGCCGAGGCAGCTCGGAGGCTGCGAGGCTCCTCAAGGGCATTTTCACCTGATGAGAAGAGGCCTCAGCGGAGTTTCCGAAGCTGGAGGCCGGATGTTACCTCCCACAAAGAGGACTTGGTTATTGAGAATGAGAGTGCAAGGGCCTTCTGCACGGTGGGAGCGTGTCTGCAGTCCCCAGATTCAGGCACATGGGACAATCTGAGCTTTGAGAGTTTGGTGGGGAAGGAGCCCATGCAGCATTGCAAAACCACAGAAGTGTCACAAGACATTGGTTCCTCTGCCCTGGGCAGCGAGAATGATAGATTTAATGAAACATCACTTTCTCCCTTTGGGCCAGAACCATCCATCTCCCACCTGCCAGAGCTTGCAGATGACTGTTTCACTGAGCTAAATACTAAAGACCCCTCTGAGGATATGACTGACTTTCCACAGACGACTCCGACTAAACAGATTCAGGATTCAGGAAGTATTCCAGAGAAGACACAGTTGGTGGGTGGGGACCTGCCATCATGTTCTCAAGGTCTTCCTGTGAATAATCTGGATACTGCAGACCTGGGCCATTCTTCAGCTGCAGATGGTGACTTTTCTGCAGTGACCAAGGCTCTGATCCAGCTTCCACAGACACCGCTGACTAAACTTGATACTGAGGACATGTCTTGTGCTCCAGTGGTTGCTAAAGACATGGATTCATCTTCAGCAGTGGCTCAGGAGCTTTCAAAGACAGAACTGGATATGCAGGACTTGAGAAATCCTGAGCTGCCTTTGCAAGACTTGTCTAGAGGTGAGCTGGGGATTCAGGATTTGGGCAGTACCCTGGAGAAGACACAGGTTGTGGGCAGGGACCTGCCATGTTCTCAAGACCTTCCTGTGAATAATCTGGATGCTGCGGAGCTGGGCTGTTCTCCAGCTGCAGATGGTGACTTTTCTGCAGTGACTGAGGCTCTGATCCAGCTTCCACAGACACCGCTGACTAAACTTGATACTGAGGACATGTCCTGTGCTCCAGTGGTTGCTAAAGACATGGATCCATCTCCAGCAGTGGCTCAGGAGCTTTCAAAGTCAGAACTGGATATGCAGGACTTGAGAAATCCTGAGCTGCCTTTGCAAGACTTGTCTAGAGGTGAGCTGGGGATTCAGGATTTGGGCAGTACCCTGGAGAAGACACAGGTTGTGGGCAGGGACCTGCCATGTTCTCAAGACCTTCCTGTGAATAATCTGGATGCTGCGGAGCTGGGCTGCTCTCCAGTTGCTGATGTTGACTTTTCTGTAGTGACTTTTTTAAAATGTGCAACAGTTAAAGGACAGGTTTTAGAGCAGACTGATTGCCGTATTAAAAAGCGCGGAACCACTTCATTTGTAGAACAAAACTCTGTAGAGATAACGGACAGAGGGGAACAGTTTAACTGTAACGACGAGTGCCGTCCGTTCCAAGTGCGCATCTCTAGAATTGTCTCCTCTGGACGGCTCAAAAACGGAAAGGTATGAGTAACTTTTACTATAATATTTTCAATAAGACCATGCTGTTATACATCTTATGAAGATGGCTTGCACTTGAAAGCATTTTTATGTATCCCTCATTGGGGTTTTCAGTTAAGTAGGCCGTCATATGAATGATGGCAGTAGATACAGCTTTTATATCAGTTCGAGAGGAGCCAGTTAACTGGCATATCCCTGAGCTATTAGTGTAAACCTCCAGAGCTACTCTTCCTACGACCCTTTGGCCATTTGTTTGTATCAGTGCCTGTAGAGGAGGGCTGTACCAGAAGTTTATATATTTGTAGGCACTACCGTTATTTTTTTTCCTCTCTGCATTTAGTTAATTTGAATTAGAAACTTGTAAGAAGAGTGCTTTGGACAAATTTAGAGTTTTGAAGTGTGCTGTGGACAAATGGCATTCAGCAATTGCACTGTGGCCCTTGGGTTTCTTACCTAAAATAGTAGGGGTGGTGGTCATTGATTTTTGTTAGGTGGTGCTGGTTACAACACAGCATCTAGAATACCAAGAGTCCTGGCACACAGTGTAAGAACAGAGAAAAAAAAAAAGGCGGTCCATGTCCTGTAGAGCTCATCAGATCATTTCTCTGGCAGATCTAAATGAGCTCTCTCCCTTCTCCAAACCTGTCAGAAGCTGTGTGGCCTCGATAGTTCGGTGCTGCCTGTAGCAGAAAGCCTTGCCAAGGGGCTGGGTGCATAATGTGAGAAAAATGCCTTCTTACTGTGACTACATGCCGAGTGGGGTTCTGGTCAGAGCTGCCTTGCATCTGTCTCTACACAAAATGACATAGCATCCCATGACATTGGGATGTTAAATATCCATCCCTGGGTGAAAGGTGGGCAATGGTGGTGGCTCTAATGATGGCAGTGCATTCCTGTTTGTTACAAGCAAGTCTTTCAAGCCCTTAAGATTGTCAAAACATTTAAGTGGACACTGCATTTTGGAGTAGGTTCTGGGTATTACAAATTTGTCTTGTCCAGCTTAAAACTAGAAAACCTCAGAAGTCCCATGGAAAAGGGAGTCGTACATGCAGGTTGAGAAAAGGCCTCCTGAAACCAATAGACTCCCCCATTAACTCTCAGCATATCGCTGTAGCACCTGCGCATGTATCTCTGTGTGTGGAGCAGAAATCTGTGAGCGGTAGCGGTCATATCAGCTGTGCTAGGCTCCTGTTGCTCTATGCCAGTTGTGGAATCAGTACAGGTTTGTGGAGAAACCATGGCAGGATGCAGTGTGAAGCCCAGCTGTTTTCTTTGGGATCCCTGCTGATTAGCTGAGACTGAAATGATGAGGTTTTGGGTTTTTTTAAGACGCCAGGTAGGGAAATTGGGTCAATTCGTGAAGAAACTTTCTCCTTTCCTTTTGGGCTTGGAGTGACCAGAGATGTTACAGAGGTGATGACATTGTTCCCTGTTGGGATAGGGGTCACTGTAACTTCTGAGCCAAGAGGGGAAGTGTTTGAAAATTGGCAGCAGATTAGAAATGCCGGGGGAAAAAAATCTGAACTTCTGACTTCCAGCTAAAATGGGCAGTGCCATTGTTAGTTATTCCTGGATTTGTTTTTTTGCTCCATTTTGTATAATACAAAAAAAATAAAGACAGCTCGCTGTGTAATTCCAGGCACTTATGAGGTGGGGTGAATAGTGGTTAGTCACTTCTTGTGGTCTCTGGAAGAAATGTTTTTAGGAGGAGCTTGAATGAGAGGGCTGTGGTTTGATATCCCTTCACAGGGACCAAGCTGAAAGTATTCTGGGCAGGAGCAAGACAACAGAGGCACGAAAGGATTGAGTGGAGCAGAGGAAAATATTGGCACTCTTTTCCCAGAGCAGCCACATCTCTGCTAGCTGAGGGCAATGGCTGCATGCCTAATCGCAGGGCTCTTAGGGCAAAATCTGAGCAATTTCCCAGGTCAGCTGTGTGAACAGGAGATGCGGTAAGCCCCAGCTCAGCTGTTGCAGCTTACAAACATTACCAAGAAACTTAAATATGGTGCTTGAGATAACTGGACAGGAAACCTCCCCCAAGTTCCCGTTGAGTGTGGCGATAGCAGTACAACCTCCGGACTGCCGTGGCTTCCGGCTTCACAGAAGGCCTGCTGAAGGATGAAGCAGAAGCAGCAGCGGGATGGAAGGGAAAGCATACAGCCCGCCCTGGTGTGTAAACACCTTCTGCATCCCAGAAACTCAGGCTAGAGATTTAGAAATGCACAGTGATCTGCTGGCAGCATCGAATCCAGAGCAGTCAAGAGTGAGGCTAAAGGAGGTACACCCTTGGATAGGAATGGACCTAGAGAGTCCACCAGCAGCTCCAGTAACAAATGTCCTGAGATACCCGAGGGATTTGCTTGCCTATCTCTCATCAGGGAGTGGCACTCGGAAACGTTTTACCAAAAATAAACTTGCAAGAGGAGTAACTTCAGCCTGAGCATGACAGTAGCAGCAAACTCCAGCCTCTTACTGTTTTAGGGCTAAATCCAGCTCTTTGCTGGCACCTGTTCCCCAGTACAGTTGTTGGCCCTCCTGCCTCCACTCCAGGCTGCTCGGCATTAATTGAAGGATTTGTATTTCAAGTGAAATGCTCAACCACAAGTAGGGAGAAGGTGCTGCCAGGATGGGGTGGCTTGGCATGGTCAGCTGCTGTAAGCCGGCACTCTGGCAGTTTTGAACTGTGCTAGCAATGTAGAACAGAAGTAGCTCAAGCAGATATTTTCAAAACAACGTACATGTTGTCCCACAAAAAGCACTGGTTCTCACTGAGGCTCCCTGTCTGAATGTGTTAGGAGACGGTGTAAGAGATTGAGGCTGGTGTAGCACAAAGGATGCTGGAGTGGGATTTAGGCGACCTGTGCATTGGTCCTAGCAGCATAGCAAACCTGTTTAGCTGTATTCTCCTGGAATTAATGCCCCTGTTTCTTGCTTTCCTAGTCTTCCCTTTTAAAATTTTCATGTCTTTGGGCAGGAGCTGAGTGGTGTTATAGACAAGTAACAGCTCAATAGGATTTGATCTTAATGCTGTAAAGGAAATAGCATTGCAGCAGCTTTTAATTAGAGCAGCTGTAGAAAGGTATAAAACCACTTACTTCTCAAACTGTCCTCCTGCCTAGTTGCTTTCAGACCCCATCCCAACGTCTCATATGTTCCAGGAACTTGTGGAACAGTGGAGATAAAAGCATTTTGGAGAATTGAAAGAACAGTAAAGGTCAAAACAGATTGTCAATTGGAAATGGATTACTGATTGCACCATTCACACTGCTGCAACTCTGGAGTGAAAGTGCCTTCCTTATTTTGAGAGAGATATGAGAAAGTAACTGAAAGATTACATGGAAGTGTTACTAGATTTTGGCCAGTTTAAGGGTCTCACTTGCAAACTATAAAAGTCTCAATTTCCCATGTCCCCACTGAAGTGAGTTATCCTCATCCCACCTCTGAAAACACCACAGCATCCCAACAGGGAGAACGCTGCTGCAGGGAGTCAGGCATAGCCTCAGAATTTGTATTTGACCACTTCCGGTAGCTTGAGATGATGCTTAGGTGGAAGGAAGCTTTGATACCACATAGACTACTTTGTGGTTCCGGCATTTCCATTGGGGTTTCAAACCACCTGATGTGTCCTTGGACAGGGTTTGGGGGGTATTTGATACCTTCTTTGGGAGTGACACAAAGAAAGGCTGCAAAATATGCATCTGAATTCATATTTCAGGCATCAGTTTAGAGTTTTTAGGACCCAGAAACTTGATTCAGGCTTATTGCCTGCAGAGGGATCCTCCCTGTTCATCTCGGGGCCACGCACAGGGACTGGGCACTGCAGAGCATTTCGGCTTGTGTCACTCCTGCAGTGAAGGAGCAGAGGGTTTTCACTGCAGTCTTTCTATGCCCCCTGCTGGCTTATTTGTGAAATAAGGGTTTATTCTTATGAAAAAGAAAACCTTATCTTTTCCTTTAGGATTTTGAATTTTATCTCCAAAAGGTTTACAGATTGCAGCTTGCTGCTGGCTGTTGTGGTTACAGATAGGCACCAGTTGGCTTTGTGGTGCCATTTTCTGGGGGAATTGTGATTGCCAGAAGTGTGAAAATGAGATTTCCACAGGCTTCTCAACCTGGGCAAAGGTGTCCGTCCCATAGGATGAGGCGCCAGGCCGACACAGGGTGCCCCATGCTTCCCAACCAGTTTGGTTTCAGAGCCCTGTAAGGGGCTCTCTGATCAAACTCCTTTCTCAGCATCACAGCGGATGGTTGCAGATGTTTCTCTTGAGCAGCTGTTGGGTTTGTTCCTCTGAGTCCTGTACTTAGGAGCCAGCCTGTCCAGGTGCCATAAAGGTGCTCCCTGTTGCAGAGTGTGATAACGCTGTGAGTGGCCCATACTGATGGTGCAGGATCGGTGCTTTCATGGCATTATTAGGTTTTGTGATTTCTGTGCAATAGCTGCACACGGTGTTGCTGTGCGTGGGAAAATCAGAGACTCTCCCTGTGCGGTGGGTCTAACTGGAAGCACAGGATTACTGATTTGCCTGAGTGTGCGCATGCCAGAGGATTCGTTTGCAGATTTGCTATCTGATAGCTGGGGCATATCTCAGATCCTCCCACAGGTTTGGAGTTTTACTTTAGTGCAGCAGTGCAAGTGGGAAAGATAGAGCAACTTTCTTTTTCTGTGTTTGATGAGAAATTGCAAGTGATGTGCAACAAGTTGTCATAGTGACCTTTAGCTTGAGATTATTTTATTGTCTCTCTGCTACAGAACATTTTGGGGCCAGCTGCGGAAATGGGACTGCTGAGTTGATTTGTCTTTTCTCTCTCCATTCTGTTGAATGACATTAACCAGGAAATGGGTATTTCTGAGAGTTGATCTTCAGAGCTCTCTTCATCACCTGGTTATTGGCAGTAAACTGGATTGTGTCTCAGCCTACTGCTGGTAGTTGTGCTTACAAAAGACTTCATAGTCCTTGCAAATTAAGAAATAGTCCTTTACTTTCTAAATCCTGCCATTGCCAAAAGAGCACTATACTCCTGTCTGTAGCGAGGTATGATTTAGTTGCAGAAGGAAGATTCTGTGTATTTATGGGTTTTCATGTGGTTATGTCTGACAATCATCTTATTTTTAGAGACAAAACCTCTAAAGCCTATCTCCAAGCTGTTCAGATTTTCGTATTTTTAATAACCATGAGGTGCTAGCAAAATCTTGAATTAAAGCCTTATATTTAGTGCTATCTATAGTGGGGTAGGGTTTTTTTTGGAAACATATTTTTAGCATTGTCAGGGAAAGGCAGGTTGAGTTTACAAAGCTGATAGGCTTTACATGTATATATAACCAGCCACTGAACACATGGATAATTCAGATTTCCACATGTTTTCTTAAAATACTTGTTGGGTCTTGCCTTCATCTAGTTCCAAGCCTCAAAAGTTACACCAGGCCACCTCCTGCCATCCTTGGTGCTGTCAGAGTAGTGATATGAATGGGGACCTCTGGGTATTGCTGGCCTATATGCTAAAGGGACTATATGTCCAAAACTTCTCTGGGTGGAAGGTTTTCTTTGGCTTTTACCTCCTCCCAGGTGTTGTCCAGTCAAGAGAAGTGTACTAGGTCACTGGCCACAGTGCTGGTACTGGGAGATCAAGCAGATCCACAGACTCCCACTGTGCCTTTGGGGTAATTACAGCCTGTCCACTTCGTTCTTCATCTGTAAATAAAGATAGTAGCACATCAGTGAAAACTGGGGCTGCTGGAGTCTTGAGGACAGATACACTAAACCGTATGAGGAACTCAGTTATTAGCAGGGCTGTGGAAGTCTGACAATCTGTCTCTAATTGAGGCTAGAAGCCTCCCAGTGAGGAGCACCTCCTGTTTTCTTCTCCTGACCTTTTTAAACTGATTTTTCTGCTGATTTCTTCACTCTTAAGATTATACACAAGACTTCCATGGTGTCACATGTCACAGAGAATAAAATGAAAAGTAGGAGTTTGAATTGTGATTTTTAAAAAAATAAAATTCCATTCTGCAAATGTTGCTGTACAAGTTGTCTCTTCAGGATCTTTTCCTCCTGAATCAGAATAAAAGTTGGAGTCACCCAAAAGTGAGGGAAACTCCCAGCGTTTTTCTCCAGTTAGCTATAAATGCTAATTAATTCTTTGGATTAATGTTACCAAACGTTAAGGTATAACTGGGGTATTTGACCACTTTATGGGTGCTTCAATTGACCGCAAGTATTTTACTGTTTCAAGTAATGTTTTGTAGGCTATTGATATAGAGGATGTTAGCAGTTGTTATCAGTCAGCTTCCAGAGAAACTACTGTGATAATTTCTGCTTTCCTCTGTGAATCTTTCAGGAAAAATAATTGTTCTCGTTTTGCTAAAAATGTACCTGGGCATTTTCAGAGAATGAGGTCCCAGTTTTCTTTTAAGTGCTGTGGTTTCCCCCATCCTTGCATTCGGACCATCTGAAACCTGGCAAGGGCTGTAACTTGTGTTCTCCCTAGAGATGAGGCACACTATAATAACTAAAAAAAAAAACCCCAATTGTGGTGGTAGGTGCTACATACATTAGGGAGAAAATGGTGTAGAGGGGTGTGTTGTTGTTGGCCCCCTGTAACAGATATTCAGAGGAAGGTGCAGACCAACCCTGTTTGGTCCATTGTGCCCCATCCAGTGTGTGTGCTCTGGGTGCTTCAGGACCCTGTTCTCATCCAAACAGTGATGCTGCAGAGAGCAAGCATTAGAAATGCTGGGCAATGCGATTATGAGCTAACCTCTTAGCAACAGTAGCAGGACTTTTGACCTGTTTTGACCAGCAGGGAGTATTACCTGTGTTACATGTCCTACAGTAAGCTAAAACCCAGTATTTTGGGAAAAGACCTAGAAAAATTCATAAGGGTGACACAACGGGCTGAAGTGTCGTCCAAAGCTGATAGTCCTTGGTGGATTTGGTACGGAGCAAGGCCAGGCCATCTGTAAGAAGCTAAGTACATCTCCCCAGTCACACCAGAATCTACCAGGAGAAGATGTAGGGTGGGTAGGAAGTATCTTGAAAGAAAAGCAGCTGTGCTTACAACGAGGCTTGATTTTACAGATACTGGGTTGCAGAAGGGTTGGTGCATTTGTACTAGACCTTTGTTAGCAGCTACATGATGTAAGACTTGGCTTTTGAAGGACAGTCCGCGGGTCTGGTACGTTCTTTGCAGTTGTGTATTCCACCAAAGTGATTCAAGTCCATCTACATGTGAAGAGTCCTGTCTCTCCCCAGAAGGCTTTCTGTAACCTCCCGATGACTCCAGCCAGCAGCACAGAAATAATAGCAATGCTGATACGTTTATTCACCTCCTGTCCTCTTCATAGACCATCTGTAGGCTTCTGTTTATGGAATGGGAAAAGACCTCGTATGACCTCTGGAAATACCTGGAAGGGAGTGTTTTGTTAAGATTTTTGGGAATGAGGAAAATGACATCCTGTTACTTACTTAATTCACTTTTACATGGATCTTCTTATAAGGAAGACTGTTGAGTTTTGCAGGAATTGTTCTTGATGGGTATCCCAGCTTTCTTCTGAGAACTTGTAACTTTTATTTTTATACTAGTATGGGCAGATCCTATTATTACACTACTGGGTGAGCACACACATAAACAGACTGTTCTCTTGAACCTCACCATTGCAAACTCATTGCTCGACTCCATGACTATGTCTTTCAAGCACTGGAGATCTTTCTGAAAAATCCTCTTGTTCCATTTTCCACTTCTTACTCACATGTCTCTTGAGCATGGCCATACATGGAGACCAGTGGCAACTGATAGCTGTAGCCTGGCAAAAAATCCAGAAATTAACAGTCTCCCATTTCCTGTAGGCCACCAAAGGATACATCTCCTAGTTCAGTTTGGGAGTGCCCATTGAAGCAGACCTCCCAGCTGTCCACCCTCACTGTGCTTTGAATGCACTAATTGCTTTTAATGACCCTAAGCAGTCTCACCTGGGGCCTCCACACCATGCCCATGGGCCTGGCAGCCCATTTAAGCACTGCCCTGGGTGCTCAGTCCTTTCTTGAGCAGCGCAGGAGGAATGCTGGTCTGCAGCTCAGCCACAGCTGTGCCTTTGCTTGGCCATGGGCCCTGCTGGGCTAGACACCAACCTCGGGCCTGATTTCCTGGCTTGACCTTGGAGCTGCCTCACCATCATGGACCTGCCCAAGGATCACGGGGCTTTGCCTGACCCTGATCTGTAAACTGACTTCCCTGCTTTACCTTGGACCTGCTTCATCACCGTGAATGTGCCTAATGATCTGAAGTCTAGCTGACCCTGGCTGCCACCTCCAGGCCTGGCCTGGTCCCTTGCTTGGGCACTGTGGCACAGGGCTGGCGGGTGAGGCCCCATCCTGCCAACCAGGTTATCTCTTTGGCTGCTGGTTTGCTGTCTCATAGAAAGCAGCCATCCCTTGCTGCACGTTGTGAAGCCAGCTCAAAATGTTTCACCTAGTACTGGCTCCTCGGCACCAGCTAATTCACTCGCTGTGTGTGTTCCTGCTGGGACTTGGTAATGTAAGAGTAGACAAAATGCTGCACAGAAAGCAGACATCTTCATCACATGTCACTCTCAGAAGTGCCTCAGAGGCTAAGTGCCACTGAAAGTTGTTGGGCTTAAACACTGTGAGCTGTGTTTAAAGTATGAGCCTCATGCAGTGGGAGCTAGGGGACTTCAACAACAGAGCTGGCAAGTCTTAATCTTTCAGTCAAAAAAAATGAAGCAGGTGCAGATTGCAGTGAGAAAGCCTAAGGTGTGTTGTACTGTCCTGAAAACTATACGTATTATTATATGTTCTGCAATTGCTTTGTCTGGGGTTTGACACTTAGTGGTAAAATTCTTCTCTGACCCTTTTCTTGCCAGCCGATGTCTCATCCTTCTCAACCATCCCCACAAGCACCACCCTTCAAGGTCCTTGTGGAGAGATGTCGCTCCGAACCCCTCTCCCAGAGCACTCCGATGGGGCTGGACCAGGTGGGAGGACGCATGCAGCACTTGCTCAGAAGACGTGGTGAGTAGCTTTGAGGTGTTTTTATCCCCGGTTTGTTTTTTGGTCTCACTCATCCTGCAGAGCAAGCCAAGGGCAGTATGGGTTGAAAAGTCAGAAATGTGGCTTGTATCCATGTTTGTTACAACCCTGGAGCCAGGTGAGGGAGCTCTGTTAGCCACATGCTAAGGAGTTTCTTGCTAGCTAATAAGATCTTTTTGTATCCAGTGTATTTATGAAATAATGTTGTTTTATCTCTTTAATGTCTCTGACCACAGTCCCTATAAAGTCCCTATAATTTGGTTATGAGAAGATGAACAGATAGGCACATAAGATGTAAAAGCTGTTCAGCAACTTCTGTGTGAGTTTTCATTTGGTAGTTTCCTCTTGGCTTTCTGTCCTCTTACCAGCCTCTGTTGTGAGTACTTGCCATTTGGAGGTGGCAAGTGGTGATGGATACTGAGATCACAACTCAGGTCTGATGTTTGTTTGGAAACACAGCAAGAAGTGAGGGTTTTTTTCTCCTATGCTTGGGTACTCTTCCTGATCAAGAGGAGAATCTCATGAGCCAAAGACTATGATGAGCTGTCCTCTGCATTTGTCCCCCTCAAAACGATGCTAGAGAAAGCACTACATCAAGCACTACAGAATGTATTTGCTGGAAGGGTCTTGTGTTGGCAGGTAAATAGGCTGATGGTTGAATAGATGACATCATTTTTTGAACCTCTAATTAAGAAGATTGATAGTTAGAGTAAGGAAATTATTTCCTGAAGGGATACTGCTAACACCAAGAATCCTGTGATTTAGCAATGGGCAAGTACGGGAGTGCTGCCAGACTGCTGGCATTGCTTGGGAGCACACAAGGGATGGTTAATGGATGGTGGCAGCACATCAGGGTTAAGAAGAACTAGGAAGAAAAAGCCAAAGTGTCTGCCCCTTTAATTGATGGCTCTTCTGTCGGGGTGCACACATTTCGAACACATGGGGAGTAGCACACGCATCTCTCAATGTGAGCATTACTGTGTTTGCACATTGCTCCTGAGTGCTACTATATCGGCACGTTGCCTCTGGAGCCTGGTAGCAGCCTCTTGCTATAATCGGCACTCGCACTGCAGCTTGATTTTCTGTGAGTCTAGAAAGTGAAACGCATGTTGCTAAAAATAACAGCAGGCTGCCTGCGTCAGCATCGCGTTTAGGAAATAGGTCTCAGTGCAATCTCTCTCCCAGCAACACTGGAAGAAAATCAGGATTGCTGCCCACCCAGTCATGCCAGGGCTGCAGCAGGGTCCCAGCTCTGCTGCACTCTGTGCTGCTGTCCTGGGCAGAGCAGAGTCCCCACCTATTTGATTTGGGGGCAAGGAGCATTTGGTGTGTCTGTGTTTTGCCCCTGTAAAGTAAAGGTGACCTGAACCCCAAGAGCGGCGGTGTGGATCTCCAATCTCCCAAAGCCTGGGACCGTTTACCCTTTGTTACCTGGTTTCAAATCCCTCAGGACTGACACAGTCTGAAACCTCTGACTGGGTTAGAGGTGCATCAGGAAAAAGAAAATTAGTGCTGTGCATCTTTCAGGGAAGAATTCCGGAATTTGGCTGCTTTCTGTAGATGCCTTTCTCCATGAACAGGATGACAAGCCTCTAGGGGATGGGAACACACGTGGGTGGGTGTGTGCGTACATAGGCACATATATGTGCGCTGCCCGGACCACGTGCACCTGCTGACAGGAGCCTGTGCTGGCAGCTGCCGTGGGGGCACGAGTGGTGCTCAGCTCTGTTTCCTTCCTCCCAGTGGCTGTCACTCTAGGCTAGGGGATGTGAAGAGTCTGACGGAAGAAGGGATTAAAATCTAAACTTGCCAAATGTGGGAGGGAAAAACCCTGATCTCACACAGAATGGCAGCTTCATCCCAAAAACAGAGGGATAGGATGGGGAGCTGAAAATGTGGGTTGATTAGAAAAGCAGAGCTTAATTTTGAAAGGTGAGTTGCCAGCCCTCCTCCACCATTTGCCTCTTCTTTACAAGCTGTTTTGTGCTTGGGTATGTACCATCTGTAAGGCCAGGCTGAGATTTGGTGTAAATGGTATAGCTTACTTAAAGCTAGATCAGAATTGCATCTGTGAGGGATTGGCCTGAAATGCTTGGGGTGAGAAGTAGCCCAGTTTCTTTGAAAAACAGCTTTTGTGGACTTTTCCATTTTTGTTTTCTGCATAAATTCAAGGAGCTGTTTCTTTTTCAAGGCATTGCATCATATGGACCACAGCAACTATAAAGCTGGGATTTCTGCAGGTCCAAACTGCAGAGGTGCTGTTAGCAGTTATGACCCAAGGAGCTATTGCACTTTTAATACTGGTGCATGCAGATGAGGCTTTTGTGCTACCTGGTGCTCCTGGGAGAGCATTCTGGCTTCACACCCAGCTTGTCTGACCCCACCTGCGTATACCACGTCTGAATTTGGCTCTCGGCTCTTACTTTGTGCCTGCATTTTTGTAGTATCCAAGCTGCACTATTTTTCTTGTATCCCAAGAGCACTGAATAAAAGCACCTAAATATACTCTCTGCTCTCTTTTTCTAAAGAGGTTGAATGAGTCTCTTGCAAACAATTTTGTTTCTTTCATTTAAAAGAACAGCCTCCGCCCCCAGCCTGAGCTAAAGCACAGCATTTATCTTTTGTCATTCCTTTTTTTTCCTGTGGATTTTATCCTGGCAGCTGAGAACGAACAGTCTTCAAAGACTCTGAAGGTGCGCGGGAACTGCAGGAACGGTGGACGTCGATGGAACCTCTTCAAGCCTGGAGCTGAGAAGCTGCAGATCAGTAGGGTAAGGTGTTGTTTGAAATATGCCTCTGCCTGCTTCAGGGGTAGTATTTACCTGCCGCATGTTTAGCCTCGGAAACTAACAATATGCTTTACTAACAGCTTCCTAAATCTGTGGTTCCTTCAGCCACAGATGGGGATTTTTTTGTTATTAGACTTATTTTGTAGCAATAAAAGAATGGGTGTGTTATCCTTTCCCAGCTGGATTAGTTTCCCTTCAATGTATATTGGAGGCCTTATGGTCTAATGGAGGCATTGGGCCTCCCATTTCTTTGGCTGAGTGTTCCTTGCAGGTGGAGGAAACTGTGTGATGTTTCAGGTCGCCTATAGATTTGGTCTGTGGTTTTGATGATTTTACTTTTTTTCTTTCCCTTTTTAACCGTGTGTCCTTTGGGTTTGGTACTGCTACCAGCACCATCCCTGTGACAAATTCATGTCACTGATTCTTTCCCAAAGCGTTTTGCAAATACAGGCACAATCCACTTTGTTCTCTTTTTGTGAATGATGCTTCTAGCGGGGGAAGTAAAAGCTGTTGTGGGCCTGGGGATGTCCATGTCTTTCTCTGGGAAAAATTCAGAAAAGATAGCAAAAATTGTAGCATTTGTCTGATATGTTTCCTTGCTTGGGTGGGGGGCTGTTTTTCATCTATACTGTGCCATGCATTTGAAGTCAGGAGACTGGTTATTCCATGGTCTTGTTTTGGATTTGTATTACTTGAGGGTCTGGTTTCACAGGTACCCAACATATAAGACTCTGAGCTGTCAAAAAACCAACAGATTTGCTAGCTGGCAACTAACGTAATGCGAGGAGAGTTTTCTAGTGAATAGGGCAGAAGAGGTTTAGCCCTTGTTGTTCCTCTAGGGGAGACAAACAAAGGATGATCTGGGAGCCAGGAATTTCCCTGCTGGAATTGAGGGGGAACTGACCTTCTGCAGTTGTGTCTCTGTGGCTCTTTCCCTCCCCGTTAATGTCCTTCCTTACCAGTCCGTTATTGTATTCATTTTCCCTTTGATATCTGATGAACTGCCTTCCTGAAATGTGATTTCCAGGGAGGACCTGGCCTCTGTGTCTGTTTTTCCATAATGGAAGCAGTAAGTTGGCAGTGAGACTGACTTCTCCAGCCTGCTTGTGTTGGGTGTTGGCTTCCAGGGAACATGTGTAGGGATGGACCACTGGTATTTCAGTCACTTGTGACTTTCTGGAATGCCATCTCGCATCACTTCTGTTTTCTTTCCTGATTTTTGGTAGGCTGAGATACAAGCCAGAGGATAGATAGGCAAGGAGCTCAGCCCTTCCTTTTCTCTCCCTTCCCTTTGGGTCCTACCTTGTTTCCCAGACATAAACTGCTTCTTTCAACTCAGGAAGGCTGTTGTGGTTACAGGCATGCTGAACATCTAAGCTCCGGGAAGATAAAATGATCCAAATTCAATAGAGCTGTTTGTCGTCAGGGCCAGAATAAAGGCAGGCAACTGCAGAGTTGCTGTTACAGCAATGAAGTATCCTGTTGCACAGTATGCAAGCCCTACCTTGGAATATCGTCAGGTGTGGTACTCGTATAAACTGTTTCCACATTCAGTATCTGGTGCTGACCGGTGCATGGATATGTTTGGTCTACCTTAATTAGTCAAACACTTTCTTAATCTCTTAAGAGGAGCCATATGGTTTGCAGCCTTCATAGCTGTCCTTCAGGCCCTGCTTGGAAACAGGGTGCTATTCTGTTTTGACACAGTACTGAATGCATAAGAAACAAGATGGTCTGTGTCCTGAGTCATCTCAATAAAACCAGATCTGTTTCTGATTGCAAATAGAGCCTGACATTAGAGCACCCTTACAAAGGCAGCAGAAAACTGAAATTTCAGCAAACCAAAAATACTGCTGAAGTCTGGGAAGGGTTAGTTAAGAAACTTTGTTTCTCCAGTGGTGATATCTGGGAAGGATGTGGAACTGGAAAGGGAAATAAGCTTCTCATGAGCACAGAGACCCATGTGTGATGTTTGGCTCAGACACGGGGTTGCCAAAGACCCGTGTGTCACTGGGACAGAGAATGGGGTTTGGGTGCTGATCAAGATGCCCTCAGAGACTTGTTCAGACCTGCCATTAGGCAGCTTGTTGCTCAGCCTGAATTACAGTGGACAGGTGTGAAACCTGTGCTGGGGTTTATAAATCAGAGGTACTGTGTTAAGTGCTGCAAGAGTAGGATGTATAAATGTGGCTTACAACAGCAGTGCTGGAAAATTCATCTGTCACCTCTGCCCCAAGCTGAGTGAAGATCTACAGATCTGTAAATCACCTCTTTGCCAGAAAGAAATTTCTTCTTTGGCAAGATTTATAAATTTGAGGTAAGATTTGTGGGCTTGGGTGTCTCTTGTCAGGTGCATTCATTGACAACTGATGACCAGTCAGGTGGCAGAGCTAGCAGAGAAAGGAGTGATTTATACTTCCAAACCAGAGGCCGGGCTTCTGGAGAAACTATGCCTGATTTCCATCTTGAATGGGAATGTGTGAGGTGGAGAGAGCAAGAGGAGACTGACAAAGGATTGGGCTTGTCTTACCAGCATTGCTGCCATCTTGGCCCTTGGAGAGATGTGGGTGGTTGTGCAAAAAGAGCATTGGTATCACTACATGTCATGCAAAAACGTGGAGCTGTTGATGAGCAACTGCCTTGTGAGCCCTCAGAGGCTGCTCATTCGTTGCTCTGTGCAATGTGCAGATTTTGGCAAAAAACATTCCCCTCTCCTTCCCTTCCTCTTTTTTTCTCTTTTTCTCTTTACTTTTTTCCTTTTTTACTCAGTAGAGTTGTATATGTGATTTAGAAATGGCATCGCTTAACTACCTGCTAAGCCAGAAGTCAGGGCTGAGAGGCTGATCCTAAGCCCAAGGAGGAATCCCCCTTGTTAAGACCACTGTTTGTCACTGTTGGTTTGTCACATCTGGTAACAGTGTCCATCATTTTGCAGCTGGCTGCGTCTTAATCCATCTGTCCAGACAGCAGGGATGGCAAAATGCAGTTGCAGAAGTAAGTGGTGGTAGCAGGAAAGGAGAGAAGGGCAAATGTCTAATCCTGTGCTCTATCTCATCTTCATCCTAGGACTGTACATGTGCATGCACAAACCTGTGTTTTTTCTTACTGCTTGTGGCTCTCTTCTCCTATCAGTCATGTCCAAGCTGTCCTAACAAGTGAGTGTCTGCAAGTCTGGGCACAAGCTTTAGAAATCTTCTGTGGAGTAGGTAAGGTTTATTATTCCTGCTTTGTAGGTGGGAATGAGAAAACTGAAACACTAGAGGGTGGTACACGTAGAACCATGCAATAATTTTTTTATTTCTGTCCTAATTTCAAGAAGTGGGGAAAAAAGTAAATAGGGTTAAACTGAGTCAACTTTTAAAAGCTTTCAGTGTTTTGGGTTTTTTTTTGTTTGTTTGGTTGTTTTTTTCCAGAAGTATACTTGGCCTGGAGAAAACTCTGAATTGAAACAGTTTACGTGCAAAGCATTTTGTTTTAGCACTTAGGTCACTTAGAGCCTTTGCTTTTATGGGATCTATTTGGCACGATCAAAATCGACTTGCATGGGACCTCAAGGTGCCCAAAACAACTGCAGGCTTTGCTGCAGCAGGCAGCTGAAATGCAAAAGAGTAACCTGAAAGGCTGCCCTAGCTCTGATGGGGCCCTTGGCATCTATCATGCCTCTGTGATTTACCCTCAGGCAGGTCCTGCCAGCTGGGATGTGGCTGATCCCTGGGGACAGTGGTCAAGGGGGAGAAATGTGTTACGTTCTCCAGCCCCAGAGCAATTCTAGGAGATGTTTTATGGTCTGGATGGCAGAAGCAGAGGACGATAGTCCCATTCTGGACTGGCTTCATTCTGACCCCAGTCACTGGCCTCTGCTGCTGTTTATGAAGGGACTTGTTGCATCTAGTTAGCTGTCCAGTCTAAGTCATCTCAGACCTTTCCAGAGACAAATGCTATGGTGATACACTCCAGAAGGAGACTCAGCCCATGTTAAAATCGAAACCATCCTCTCAATGTGTGGAGGCATGTGTGTGTTGGTTCTCTCTAGCCTACCCGTGACTAGAGATTTAATTTTTAGCCTTTAACTTAGCAAAGATGACTGCAAACATTCCTGTTCTCTGCTCCTTTCCCCCCTTCCTGTCTTGTGTGCTCTTGTACAAGGGACTAAAGCCCAGATTTGTATGCTGGACGAAGCCATTATCTAATTAGTTAGAATGGACATTTTTGCATGAGAGCCAGCTTCTTTGACATCCCCTTATACTAATAATAGGCAGTCCTGCTGTGCAGAGGTGTTGAATATTCACGAAAACCCCACCAACCCAGCCTGTCCTTTCTCCTCTCTTAAGTCATGAGCTGTTTTCAGAGGCTGGTGGGGGGTCATCATTGCAATGATGGTGGATGTGCAAGTCCACAGCTCCCCAAAGCTAATTCCCCACTGGTATGTTTATGAGGAAAAGGAAATTCAAACAACGTACAGCCTCCAAGAGAGCAGAGTGAAGGGAAAGTTGATTTGGGTTCTTTCTTGCTCACACTGTGCTGCAATGAATAGGGAATGCTGCTTGATATTCAGTACCAGCTCTCCTGCTTTCTATTTTTATCTTCTAGCATAATGCTGAGTGAGCATTTTGTTTAGTGGGGTTATTTTTTTTCCTATTTGAAATGTGTCCTGCACCATGTTTCTCTTGCCTTGCTACTTAGGGGAGGAAGGGGGTGTGGCAGAGATCGTGGACTGCTGCATTCTGATACGTGAGCTGTATGTAATCGTAGTAATTTTTTAGTCCTTCTGTCCATGTGAATAGGCTGATAGAAAAGCATAGTCCTGTGGCTTTCCTGGTGCTAATTAGTTTAAATATTAGTGTGCTGGTTACGAGAGGTTTATATGCACGTATGGAGGGTTGCCAGGAAAATACATCCTCTTTGAATCTCTCTTCCCTCATTTTAAACATTCAGTACTTCTGCTGGCAGGGTATGTCTGATGGTATATTTTTTGGGGGCTTGTTTTATATCTTGATAAACCTGTTATGCTGCTCTACTTAGCAGTGCTCTGAAATGTTATATAGTTTTTACCATTGTTTTCTTCCATGAAGCCACTCTTAGGCATTTATAAATGTTTTTTTGCAAGCTCTGAAAAACTCTCTGTGCAGTATTGTTAAAAAAAAAAAAAAAAAAAAAAATCAATTAGCTTGCTCATTCAAGAAGGAAACAGCAATTCAGTCCAGGCTGACAGATCCTGATGCCCCTGTCTCAGAGCCTCGTAACTCTCTAAAGCTGTTATATGGTCCCCATCTGTCTGTGTGAAGAGTGCTCAGCAAGGACCTCTGAATTAGTGGGGTTTGCAGCAGTGGGCAGCCTTTTAAGCACCTGAGGACTGATGTATCTAATCTATTTAGTTTATGAACTGGTCAGAGCACAGAGAACACTGAATGAATGTGTATAGTCTCTGGTGAACTCTAGGTCATCCCTAAACCCATTTGCATCCATTTCGCATGAATGGACCGTGCTTTAAACTTGCTCCCCGGTGACTGTGATGAATATTAGTGCAAAATACACTTCAGGATTCCTAGTACCACAAGTGAGCAGTACTTACAAACTTACCATGCTCTGGTTATTTTGTCTTGCTTGCAAATAACATCTAAGAGTGCTGTGGTTTTGTACAGAGACATGCTGGGGGGTCGTAAGCCTTGATTACTTTGGCGTTACACCAACAGTACCATAGCACGGGTGTTTCTCCACCACACCTGGGGACAGACCAGGCTTCAGTAAGCATGAATCCTTACAGGAAGGAGAAACTTGAAATGACGAAATGGTGAACTTTGAGTTGTGGGTTTTCTGTTCTGGGAAGCACAAGAAAGAGGTTTGAAGTTCTGGGAAGCACAAGAAAGAGATTTGAAGTTCCAGATTTACCAGAGGTTCTCAGCTGTTTAGAGGTTACGTGTAAGCCTATACTAAGAAGAATCCCAGCTTCTGGTTCATGATGGTCTTTACAGTGCCATTGGACCTTGGGGTGTTTTCTGTGCAACTGCAGGTGGTAGGTACTGAATCCTACGTAGTATTAAATACATGTATAATGGTGACTGTACATAATCACCTCTTCTATAGTTCAAATTAAGCTCTCTATCCTCATCTTAAATATCAGCTTAGAATGGATCCTTTTCCCTGTTGCTCAGTAGTTCTACCTTGATTGCTCTGCTTCAAGTCATTACTCAGCTCTGTCGCTGTGTTCCACTCTGGGATACGGTTTATACAAAAGAAGCTTTAATGTAAACTCAATTTGTGTTGCATTGCTAAAACCTTAATGACATTTTCCTTGGCAGCAGTATATACTCTGTGTGGTTTGCCCTTCCCCAGTGCACTACGTTCTCAATAAACTAAAGTCCGTGGCAGGCGTAGCATGAAAAATCTCTGAGTAAATATTGGAGCAAATGCTTTTGTAGTGCTTCCTAAGCTTTGGCTGCATTTGTGATTCAAGGCCACTGCAGTGTCACCAGTATTTAGCTGAAAAGGAGCTAAATTTGGGAGGGAAAGGCAAAAGCACAGGTCATAGCTTCGAAATCTCTTCTGTAGCTGCTGAGATGTGATTCTGAGATGCATCTTCCGTACAAAAGTGCTGCTGAAGTCACTGGCTAGGTGAATACATCCAGAAACTCATCAAGGGGTGAAGGGGAAGCAGTTACCATGTGTGTGGCTCCCTGTAACCTCAGAGATGAGGTCTGAAGCCCTTCACTGCATCGTCAGACTGACATAGCCAAGGGCAATTCCCTTTCAGCTCCTGTGATGGAGAGCTGCAGTGTGGAAGTGGGAGGGCTGTCCTTCTCCTCCTGTGGTGTTGCGAGCTCTGTGCAATTCCATGCTGTGTCCAAAGGTCTTGATTTGTTTCTGTTGACACCCTGGAAGGAAGATCTGGGACCATCCCCTCTGCTCCTTTCCCCCACCTGTTCTAATCTGATGATACTCATGTAATGTGGAGGGGATGCATTAATAAAAAACAAATACAGTGCACCTAGCCACACTGCTATGATGCACACACATGCTTTGACTGGCATGTGAAAATCTGGGGCTTGCAGGGAAGGTGCTGTTGGTTTGGCTGGATTTTGCTCTGTGTTTTGAAATTAGGAAGCTGAAGTAGGGCTTGGGTAACAAGCTGCCACTACCTAATACCACAGGTAGGAGTAAAGGTCTAATTTTGTCCCTGTTTTTCTCCTATGGAATTATAGTGGTTTTCATACCCAAATTAAACTTGGGACATTAACCCAACACTGTGCTTGTACTTGGAGAATGAGGAGTATAAAATTAACAGGATGAGAAGCTGCAAAGGGAACTTGGGTATTATATTAGTGAAATCACATGGCCTGCAATGAGCTCCTCAATGAATCAGGGAAAACTTCATCTCTTAATGGACTGCACAGAATATAGAGAATAATTCCCCTAATAAATCTCTTTCAGTCTCTAATGTGTAGGGAAATATATTATCCTGTTGTCTAAAAACCTTGAGAGATCAGTCTTATCTGAACAAGAATAGACATTTCATGTTAGCTCTGTCTGGTGTGATAGGGTCAGCGGTTGCATTCCTCTGCAACTGGAAAAAAGATGGAATAACAGCTGGTTGCAGTACTGCTGTTACCGGTATTAAATACTGTTTGCCATCATAATACCAAGACAGACTGCATCAGCAGGATGCATTGCAGTATCCTTTGAAGAGTGGGGGAGGCTGCAGAGCCTGAACCACCATGAGCTGGCATCAGGGAAACCACTCCCTTGTCAGGGACACAGCACAGAGCCTGTGGCCATTGGGGACCACCTTTGGAGGGGTCTTTGGCCACTGGCCTTGAAGCGGTCTCGCCCTCAGCAGTGGATTTAACTTATGCTGAATGGAGAGCTGCTCGGGCACTGGTCACTTCCCAGATGAAGATGTGTTTTCCTGCAAATCTACATGCTAACAAAATGTTGTCATTTGCAGTTCTGCTTGTCTGCTCTTTCTTTGTGTGGTGGTGTCAAATGTAGGGTTTCTCCCCAGTGATGCTATATATGATTTGGTAAGTGAGAGAAAGGAAAGCAAAATAATTGCTGCAAGCCAGAAAAGGCCTGCTGTAAACCACAGCTGTAGCGGGATGCCCAAGAAGCAGAATCCTCCGAGAGATGAGTCAGTACTGAATGATTCCCCTTTACACTCCTCCTCATACAAGAACTTGCATATCTAAAAGCAGAAATAACTCCACCACTGCCCTTTGTATGACAGGTGCTCCTTAGCTCTCTGTCTCTTGACATGCTTCCAAATTTTTAGGTGAGTTTAGCCTTGCCTGGAGAAACAAACAGGTGCCACTGCAGCTGGGTAATGATTTGTGACTGCCTTTTAAAGGGGACTTACTATGCTGTAGGGGCACTTGGTGTCTCTGAGATACTTAGATGTGGAAGTGGTATGTCAAATCAAAATCAGCATCAGCATAATGCTGTGGAAGGGACTGAGCAGAACAGCAAGCAGCATCTTGCCAAGCGGTGACAGGGCTGCCTTGTTGTAGTTGTCTTTTGGGCACTGAAATGTGCTGCAGTCAGGTGATATCCTCTAGAAAGCAGGAAAACAAAGAGAAAAATGTAAATTAAAGCTTTGCAAGACTTCACCATAGCAGTGATGCACTCGGGTGTCTTGGCAATGATGTCTGTGTTCCTGGAATTGCACAGGGCAATGCTGACAGAAGCTGTCTTGTGGGATTGCCTTTGTCTTGTGAGCATTGACTCCCAGATGTTCAGTTGTGTGGGCCGCTGCTGACTTGAGCACCTCTGGGAAATTTCCACTGACTTTGCAGTACGACAGACCTGGGCTCTGCACTGTGAGGCTTTCAGCTCCACAGCGATTCCATGACATGGTTAAGAAGCTAATGCCGTCTTTTGCAAACAGGTACGTTACTTTGTCACCATCAAGCCTGCTGAAGAGTGTACTGTTAGGTGTTTTCCCTGTAATTGCACTGTGTGGTGCTTGCTGTTAAGTCCCCCGCTGAAATATAACACAGCACAATTGGCCAGCTAACGCCGTGAGCAAAGCTCCCAGGATGTGTTGTTTCAGTGCAGGGTAAGAAAGATGTTTCTAGACTCTCCTCCCATCTCTGGCAGGTCAGTGATTTGTGCAGGTGAGAAATTTCTTCCTCGAGATGAGAGGAAGAGCTATCCCCCACCACAGTCTCTGTCCCTTCTCTTTACTGTGGCCAGGGTTTGTAAGCGATTGAGCTGCTTGTGGTCTTGTGTTATTCATTTATCTGTGTGACTTCAGTGGAGCCGATGAGTATGTAAAGTGATACGCCTCAAGCCCTTTTAATGTTGGGTGCAGGGGTGGGTAAGGGTGATGGATGAGGGAGGAAGATAGTGAAGGGAGATGTCTCAGGTATAACCTGAGCAATAATTATGCCCAAATACAAAGTTCTTGCTCAGGCAGCACCATCCTGGGAGGCAAAGCTTTGGTTGGGAGTGAAGTAAGAGCCTGAAGCACTGGTACTTTCAAAACAACTATGTGCTGAAACAAAAATTGTCAATTCTGCTGGCTCAGTCAGCTGTGCAGGTTAGGGAAATGTTCAGTCCCACCTCTACAGCATTTTGCAGTGACTAAGTTGTTACAGAAATGGATTTTGTCCATCTTCCACCAGTAGTTGGGGACTGGACAAGAAGAACCTGTGGTTGGATCTTTTTGTACACGTGATTTATTTCCCTACATTCTTTATTGGGGCCATTTCTTTCTCTTCTAAGATAACTCACTTTTATTTTTAACACTGGGCAAATATCAAATATTCCTCAAGAGAGATCTGTGATTACAGTTCAGTTTTGACAGTTGAGAATAGTCCAACTGACATATTCGCTTCATCTGAAATGTTACTATTTTGAGCTCTGCTTTTGTTTTTAACCATCAGTGATAAGTTTACATTTCCTATGAGTGATATTTTGGGTTGACATGCGTTGTTACAAATCAGGTCTGCAGTGGATCTGGCTGTAGTGTTTAAAACTCCACTGTGTAAAATGGTTACCTTCCTGTGTGAGTTTTGTTTTGTCTTTTCTGTTTCGATACTCTTTCACCCAAAACAGAGCAGAATTAAATCCCCGCATCCCATCTGGTTGTGACTAAATAATTCGGTTTACATCTTGCTGAAGCATTTTATAAATGCCTCTGCAGAAAGACTTTTTTTCCTCCTTTTTTCTTTTATCTTTTTTTTTATTTTTGGTTTTTTTTGGCCTTAAGATAAAGGCAAGCCGAACTTTACAGGCACTTCTTTGGGAATTGGTCATTTTCCAGCTATTATTTTGCAAACTATTAGAGCGGCAGATCATGAGGTGGGAACCCAGTTATGCAAACAAAACCACGTCATTCTTGGCCAAAAATAGCTTCAGTACATGTGCATTAAGGTGGAAACGAAGGCCTTTGGTGTACATACAGCAAACAGCGATAGGAGGGAGGCGAGAGGGGAAGTTGCAGATTTTTTAGAGCCTCTCAGGGGATAGTGCGTTTTCCAGAGATGAACAGAGTATTTATTGCTGCTTATAATTTCAGTGGGATAGAAGTTACTGCCTTTCTTATACAAAAAGGGGACAAGGGTTTTGAGAGAAGGCACTCTGTTTCCAGGGATGTTAATAATTTTTACCGTCCAGGTCCCACACAGAGCATGAAGAAATACTGGAGAATAGTTAAAAAATGTTTTCTTCTCTTTTCTTCCTCTACTCAGTCCATCTCTAGCACAGTGAAAGCCTGTTCGTTTCTGCAGTCTCCTGTGATTCTTAGCCCGTTTGTTCCTTGCTGTGGGAGGTGGTTTCACATCTCATTGTGGAGACATTTCCTTTGCTACCTTAGCTTAAGTCTTCATCTGTTTTCATTTCAGCCTTATTAAACACTGCAGTGCCCTAAATAATTTTGAGATCACCCTACCAGCTATTTGCTGTGTGCTTATGGACATGCTGTCTGTTAAATTTACTGGGTATTTGCAGCAGGGATGTGGTCTGGCTTCCTTTAGTATGCTGAATGTTATTCTCCACCAGGCTTAAAATAAACTTTTTTCTTTCTTCTGTAATACTGCTACACTGAGCTCCCTTTGCAGTGATGTATTTAATTGCAGTTTGTTATCTAGCTGTTCAGAGATTGTGTAGTGTTTCTGGCCCAAGATACAGTTTTGGATAAATCGAGGAGATAAAGTAGGAACTCAGGTATGGAAAATGCAGCTTGTAGTTGTGCAGCTGTAGTTTCCATTGGATTAAAGCCTCCTTTTTATGAAGACTTGCAATTTCTTTTCTCACAATACTTTTCTGGGATGAGTCGAAAGGGGCCTATAAAGTTGAACAAAAGCTTGCTGTCTTTAACGGGCAAAGCGATTCCCAGGCACTGTTCATTACCTATTCTTCACAGACGTCTTTTGTCTCAATTAGAAATCTTGTTCAAATTACCTCTACATTCATGCAGAATTGCGAGTGCCCATCAGAATACCTTACTTAATGTGTTCAAATAGGAGTTCTCTATTGTTGCTCCTCCTCTTTGCAAAGATTATATATAAACTTTTTCTCCTGCAAAAATTTCCAAACACAGATTTTTATTGTTTAGGTCCCCCCTCCAAGTTTTGTTACACGTATGTGTCTGTTTCAAGCATTAGCATGTTTTGCCTCTTCCGAACTTAAGTGTTTTCCAAACAGGATTCATGTTGCTGTTTAGGTTGTGCCTGTTAAGTATTGCTGTATTCTGAAGTAGCTGACCTCAGCTGAACATCAGCATGCACAGCTACACAGAAAGGGGAGATTAGTGCTGATTTATTGGTGTGTCAATTAAATAAGAGCACTAGGATTCTCACTGCATGGCTGAGAGGTTAAGTATTGTGGTGACAGCAAAAGATCAGTTTTTTAAATGTAACTGCTCGTTTCTATACATTTATGTTTAATTAAAATATTCCTACATCCTGCACTCTTCAACATTAATTCTGAGATTTATTTTGAACCATTGCCAGGGGAATACATTGTTATGGCATCCTCTTTCTACATCTATTAGCAGGAAGAGGATAATTGAGGAAATCTCACACAGATTTAATTGGGGACTGAGGGCAGGAGCAGGGAGGGGGAGAAACACAACACAGAAGTAGGTCAGAAGTTTGGCGGTGGATAACTCTTGCTTGACACTGAGCAGTTGAGCTGAGCAGCGCTGTTGTAGGCAGCTGTGGGTCTGCTGTGATTTTGGGGTTAACCAGGTAATTGGTGGTGGTGCAAAAGGAGTTGCCTCCCATATAGCTTATATAACGTGCTGCATATAGGCCAGTGCAGGTCCAGGTCGTCTCCATGGCACGGAGCACGGTGCAGCCGCCTCTGTGCGAGTTGTAAGGGCGGGTGGTGATCCCTTGTGGCTTTGTACAGAATGGGTAAGGAAACGGGGGTGGTTGAGAGCAGTTCAGCCTGGTTTGGGGCAGGCTTCATGCAATTTTAAGCTCTAGTCAGGAAGGCAGGCGTCGCGCTCCGTTTTGCAGCTGCCTGTGACATGCTGGGAGATAGCGTCCTTGCAAGGCTGAGCCCTGGGCCATGCAGGCAATGTGCACTTCCTTTGCACCATCAGCCCCTCCACTTGCTCCACAGAGCCACGGCTCTTGTGCTGGCAGCAACGCCTCTGCAACCTCTGAGGAAGGGTCAGGATATTCTTCCAATTACTATTTCATTATTTGCTTTTTGCCTGATGTGGCTGCAACACGTGGCACTGTTCTGCAAATCTGCATTAGGCGTTCTTTCGCTGATGACGCTTCTGCTGTCTGGTTAGATCCACATGCTAAACTCTGGATGTGCAGTGCAGATGCCTAAGCAGGCCCCATTCAAAAACCTCATGAAGCTGCAGTCTTTTGGTCAGGGCTCTAAAAATGTGCTGACTTTCTTTGGGACACTGTTCTGTCTTCTGGACCCTTAGTCTGGTGGCTCCTCCATCCAGCTTTTAGAGTCTAAGGTCCCGCTGCACTGCAAGCCTTGGGTCTATACTTTGGACTGTCTGTTCTGTGCCTAGACAGTCCCTAAAGCAAACCTGTACCACGTATGGCCTGTGGGCTGGGCTGCACTCCCAAAGCAGGTTCCTGCCCACTGCAGGACACTGACATACCAGCATGACTGTCCACATGCACCAAGAACTGACTTGGGATGCATGGATACAACACCCTGTAACCAGCAGCAGATGGGCTTACGTGGGTGTTGAGGGTACCTCCTTCAGGGCCAGCATCAGGTTGGGACAAGTGAAACGTGGTGTGAGGATGTGGCAGGCAAAAGCAGCAGAGGAGAAAAAAACCACAGCGCTCATGATGGCCAGGCTTTTTAATAGCTCATTTGTGGTCTTTAACAGCCCACCCCACATGCTGCCAGGGTGGTGTGGGCAGGGGGGGTTAGCTCTTCCATACAGCCATGAGATAAACAGAGATAATGACAGTACATTGTCCTATTCTTTAATATCATCTTCCTGACTCAGTGTGGGATACTGGAAAACTCATAGCTTTGCTGTGCTTTGGCATCCCCATCCCTAGAAGGGGGAGCATAGTGCTGGCCTGTGTGCAGCAGTATTGCGAGACTAGCACATCCCCCTTTTTTGGGTGCAAGAGACGCTGGGTATCAAAATGTTTAATTTGGTTTTATGCTGCTGGGATAGCAGTGCTCAGTGCAGTTGTGTCCCTTAGGATTTTTTTGTGACTTGGGGGAAGTACAGCACCATTATGTTGGGGAAAGGCCAGTAGTGTTGGTGTGCTGCACGAACTCTGGGTTTGCTGGCTGGGATTGCTGTGTCCAGGGATGTTCAGGGTTAATGAGCAGAAAGAGGCTGCTGCAGGATGGCCTGTAGAGTTGCTCAGTGCCTGGGAGATGAGGATGAACACTGCGTGCTGGTTGGCAGCAGGCTGCCCGGGGTGGTGCAGTGATGACCAGGAACAGAACTGGGTGCATTTTGCTCATTGTCTCCCAAAACTGGAGCTGGGCAAAGTCCATGGCTGGTGCCTTTCACAGGCCTAGCCCACTGCTGCAAGCCCTGTGGTTTAGCTCCAAGCTGGGAGCAAAACAGCTCGAGCGAGAGATGCCTGTGCCGTGTGTTTGTTGTTGAATATAGCTCTTGGCCCGCGGTCGGGACCAAGTCTGTTGTTCTGAGCTTGTGCAAACAGTAAGAAGCAATGTTTGCCCTAAAGAGCCCACAATACAAACACAGACAGACGCTTTCTAATAGACAAAGCAAAAGAGGAGAAGGGCTTTAATTACAAGTCTTGCTGTTGGAATATTTTTACTGGGTTTCCCGAAAGCCTCTTCCACCAGCAATGCCAACCTGAAGCATCAACAAATACAGTTGCGGCTTAGAAACTGTTGTAATTAAGAAACACACAGAAAACGGTGGGAGTTATTTGCCTCTGTTTTTTGAGCCTTGAGGAAGTCTATTCTCAAGCTTTTTCTTCTCACACAGAGCAGAAACTTTTTCAGCTTGTATTTAAAAAAAAATAAAAAAATCCTAGTCCCGTGATAGCAGCAGGTCACAGACTGTTTCTCGGGCTGCAATATGGGGCAAACCCCTCCCTGCCACTCGGGGCTTTCGTTGCCTTACCTTACTGCCAAGGTTTTGGGGTTTCTTTCCTCATTACTGCTTTCTAGGACTCTTCCCCCCTGTTGAAGCGTTGCACTGTGAGTGCTGTTGCAGTGGTTAACCTGTGTATTTTCTCTGGGATGAGTCTTTCTTTCCAGCTACCAGTTGTAAAGCCCACTGGGGCTGCAGATGCTTTGGCTTGTACGGGAACAGAATGTACAAAAAATACAGTCCTCAAGGACGTGGCTTTGTGTACTACAGTGGGTGATATCAGAGGATGGAAAAGGTCTTGTTTTCTCCGGAAATCTTTATTCTTAATGTGCATTCGAGAGAGAGAGAGGCAAAAAAGTGTGTTCTGCTAAACCTAAGTTAAGAAGCTTGTTCAATTTTTAAACAGTTACATAAAGCCATCAAAGTCTGACAGGAGATAGATGCAAGTTTGTGCAAAAGAGAAAGGGAAAAAGAAGCTGAAATGGAGTGTTAAAGTTAATTCCCCTAGGCTTACACCTAAAACAGCCTTAACTCACAGATGAACCCACTCCTGCTCTCTTTTTTATTTTTTTTTTTTCCCCTTTTCTCCTTTTTTCCCCTTTCTTGACAAAGGTCTTCATGTTGCTGAACTCCTGGCTAGGTATGAATGCTTCTTATGCCAACACTGCTGCTTTCACCAAACCAGCTCTGGGTCCAAGTAAGCATTTCTGTGCTACCCTTGGGGAAACATTTGTGGACATAAGCAGTGGGAATAGGGCTTGTCTGAAACACAGGCAGGGATCCTGGACTGCTGCGTGTTTCTGCTTCTCAACAGCTAGGTCTATGTGAGATTCCCTGTTTGCTAACTGCAACTGCTTACATTTGGGGTACTCCACAGTACCAAGACTCAAGCCTTGGTGGGGAGCCACTGTTCCTTTGGCCCATGACTCAAAGCCAGCTAAGACTCCCCAAAAAAGTCTGCCAGTTCCTGATGGCTTTTTCTCAGTGAAAGAAGAAATTGGAAGCTTAGCAAAGTGAGCTTGATGCAAGGCTGCCAAGGATCACAGCTAACTGCTGGTGAAGAGTGGATGCAGGAGAAATTTGGGTCACGTTACTCCTTCCAAAAGGAAGAAGCAGGGGTAGTCTGCAGGGATAGCATTACGGTCACACTGTGCTGTACAAGTCTTGCAATCAAAAATACACCTATCTGTGGAAGAGCGTAAGAGACAGTGATCAGACAAAGTTTTGATGCTGTCTCTGCCTTTACTAGCTTTGGTGCACCTGGGGCCAAATCCCTCTTTGGCACTGTGCTGTCAATAGACCTACGCTGAACAGTCAGAAGGGCCTCGGCATCTGATCACAACAGCCTCCACTACGACTGTCTAAGATGTTGGAGGAATTCAGTTCATACCTTTTCTGGGCTGCTGGCTGTAACAGGAGAGGAGTATGAATTTCTTAGGAGCTCAGAGTTGGGAATTCATCTGCTGTCTTTGAGGATTCTGAAACAGTCATGGAGTTCAGACCTGGGTTTGAGCTCGCATCTGCCATTCATGTTTTCTTGGCCAGTTTTTGACTTGAACACTGACATTCCTATATGAACTCAGAGGTCGGTAGGGCACTTTGCCTGCAGTCTTTGGATGCAGTTTCCTGAGCTTCAGTTTTGTTGTTGGTCCTGATGGTGTTTGTCACTCCCTTTGCCAGAAGAGATGAGATTGGCAAGCAGACTCTGAGCAATTCCCCAGCACCCCTTGACCATTTACCTCCAGGTACTTTGCAGGTGGCAATTCAGGAGCTGAATGGTGCCCTCTTCATTAGATAATAGATATTCAGTAAGGGCTTGTGCTATAGGATCAGTGCTTTCTGGATAATGCATAGAGATGTTCCAGGTCTTTGAGTAATATTAATCTATTTATATCTACTACCTAGGTACTAGAAATCCATTATATCTGGTTCTGTCTAGACATGATCAAGGACATACTTTCAACTCCCATTATTTTTCGATAGCATTAATATTCAAGCATGTCTTTGTCTTAAAATGTATTCTGAAAGCTGTAGTTATTGAGGAAATTAATGAAGACTAAAAAGAAGTCAAAAAGGATGTCATATCACAGAAGTATACATGGAGGGTAGCTGGCATGTCTGCTGTCAGAGTGCTTTCCTCCCATCACCCCAATGACTCTGAGCATGTGTGGCTGAATAGGCAAATGAAACTCAGAAAAGCCATATGATTTCCTCTGGGTCATGGAGGATGGCTATGGTAGAAATGAATAAACTGCTCTTGACTCCCTGAGCTTTGTATAGGTTACGATCCTTTTTATTCAGCTGCTGAACTTCCTAATGTTGTATTCAGTATTGAGAACGTAGCTTTGGTTAACCTTAGCCATTCACTTTCCTCACATCTGCTGTAAAGGAGATGTTTAAATGAAAATTGCTATCATGGGCATAAAATTGAATCTTCATGAAATCACAGTTTAGTCGTGCTGGTTGGTAGCTGGAAGCCCTGGCTTGCCACTTTTGGGAGAGTGGAGCAGAGGTGAAAGCCAAGAATCTTGTACTGAATTTTCCTTACACAAGGAAGGTTTTTGTCAGGAATGGATATATCTTCTTTCTTATGCGCAGCAAGGCTTTGTTCTGAGAGGCATTCCTAGAGAAAACAGCTGGGAGAAAAAATGCTCAAAATTCAGGTTTGCATAAGTCTGCCCTTTAAAAAATTAGTGGCATTTGAGACTCTGAAGTGCTCTCGTTTTCTCTCTAAATTGCACTGTTTCCTTCCTGTGTTTGAGACATGCCTGAACCTCTTCTGAGCTCTGCACAAGCTGCAGGACGTTGATGTTTACTTTAGGGTACCTGACTCAATGGCATTATCTGTGTCTCACAGCACTGTCTCCAGCCTAAAGGTCTAACAGAAAAAAATCTGTTTTCAACACAATCAGAGCACGAAAGCTTCTGTACTCTTTGTGCATCTGAGGAGTTGCCCCTGTGTCTGCATGGCAGTGTCCCAAAGGGACTGACTGAGTTGGTAGGACTGTGCTAAAGGTCTCAGGACTGAGAAGCTTGCTGTGTAAAGTTTTTTTCTTTTGCCTTCTTGTCACAGGTTGGGGCAACTGTTGTCCTTTCATGCCCAGATCACCGTGTGCGTTACAGCTGCCATGTTGCACTGTTGAGGTAGTTACAGTTCAGGGATAAGTAGAGTTCTTCCGTGCTTTTACAGTGCTGAGGGATTCTTTGGGATGACAGGCACTATATAAATACAAGTAATTGTCATTAGAAAAACTCAGAATGTTTCTGCTCATACAGCCTCAGGTAAAGGACTAATAATGAAGATGGGCCACAAGGGAGCCAATTCTTGCATAATTAAATCCACTGGTGTTTGTGTGACAGATGAAACAAATACTTGGTTTGCTCAGTGGGAGTACAATCACTGCTCAGTCAAAAATCATGTGGCAGGAAGAGAAGTTTTTGCAATTACTGTGCCCAGTGTTGGCGTGTCTTAGGGTGAAAGGATGATGCAGTGGGAGCTGAGGTTGGCTTCAGCCAGGTGTGGAAGGCAGGAGGGCTGTGGATCAGGTGGCTGCAGTGATCTCAGTGGTGGAGAGCACTGGTGTTGACTGATTAGAGAAAACAGGGAGGCTGACCTGCTTTGGTGCATCTCTCCCATCAAGACTCTGAATTTCCCAGGGATTGAAGAAGGTTTTTGCAAATGAGCAGCAGAGGAATTTTGATGAAACAGCCACCAAGGAACAAAGCATAATAAGCTGGTGATGTAACATGTATGCAGTGTCTCCTGGTGTTGTGTCTGCCTGAGACTGCCTGAGACACACTGCCACACCTTTCCTGTGGGAATGGTGAAGTGCTGGTATCCTCATCATAGACATGGATAATGGGGACACTCAGAATTGACCTTTAATTTTTAAGTTGAGACACGTAAGCTGGACTTTGTATGAACTTTGGAGCAGGCTGTGAGCAAGCCATTTATCTGAGTGTGATTTGCCAGCAAGATGATGCTTGGAGGGTAACTATTTCTACCTCAGCATCCTTTCCCAATAAACCCTATCTCTGTGTATCCCTCAGCTTTAATTGCACAGCATGTTGTACTTCGTGGACAGCTCTTGATGTTCCTATCCACCTATCTTAATCTGAACCCAGTTTTATGCTGGGTCTGAGCTGGTGCCAGTCAGAACTGTGCTGGGGACACAGCAGTGCTCCCAGGCTCTGACTTTTTTACCTGTACAAACCTGCTGTGCAGATCCAACTTTCTGCCTTATCCAAACTTCCCAGTCTTAAGACTGAACCCTGATTTCTGTTTAAAGCATTGCAGTGGCAGCTTCTCAGGTGAGCTATCTTTGTTCTGGATGTGAGAAACCTGGCAGGGCTCCACTTTGTTCCTGAGCTTTCAAAGTAGCATGCCTGAAATAGAAACACCACACAGGAAGGTCTCCAGTAAAAATTACTTCCAACAGGCAACTCCTGTCTTGGATTATCCCCCGAAGGATTCAGTAAGATTTTGTTCTTCTCGGAGGTCATCTCTGCAGGTTCAGTTCTGAGCCTTGTCATGGTGCCACGGGAAGGGGCTCAAACACCCAGCTGGCTGGTAGTGGGAGATTTTTCCCCTCTTAAGGAGCTCCTGTTTCTCTGCTCTCACCTGAGAAGCCAGGAAGACAGTACAGCCAAGAAGCAGCATGCAGCAATCCCCAGTGGGTAGATAGTCCCATGGGGCTGTTGCACATCAGCATAATTGAGAGCAGTCCAAAGGATTTCTCCTGTGAATTAGACTGACTTACAGTGACTGCTCAGGGATAGAGAAAAACCCTTCCCTGTGGTGCCTCTAAGCCATGCTGGGATCTGAGTGCGCTCCCAGCTGCTTCAGGAGTAGGAGATTGCAGCATTTATAACCTCTGCTGTGCTCAGCAATGGAAGAACAAATTGGAGGTCCCAACGGGACCCATCTCCCACAATTCATCTTGTTTCTGAGGTTTTTGTTAACTGCATCTAGCTTACAGGTAACATGGGTCTCTCGGTGGTGTCTTTGTCTTTCTAGTGCCATTGATAGTATCCTGAAAGTCAACCTAGCTTTGTGGTTCCTGTGTTTCTCCCAGAGTTGGATTTTTGTTTTATTTGAAGTATTTGTCCTTATGGAGACTAATTAGTTACTAAGCTGTGAAGTATCTAGAAAGAGTGCTCATCTTAACTCCTCTGGGCTGCGTCTCTCCAGCTACCAGGTCCTGGCTAGTCCTGGTGATGGTTCTGCCTCCACAGACTCTTCTGCTTTCTTTCAAACCCACAGCTGTCCCAGATGCTGCTCTCTGAATTCTGCCTCTCCATTTGTCTCTTCCTTTCTGTCTTCTTGCTGTTAAAAAAAGAAGGGGCGGGGGGAGGAAGCAGTTTTGTGGCCTAAAGGCGTTCCCCAGTCTCTTGTAATTGTTGAAGTGTTAGCAATCGTAAGAAGAGAGTCTAAATGAAATCTCTTGCCTTCCTTTCCTAGCACGCCTCAGCTTATCCATTTTGTCACCTGAACTTACAAGTATCCATCAGTTAGAGGGTGGAGATTTGCATAATTAGTGTTTTTGAGGTACCTTCTGAAATGCAGGAGAAGATACTCTTATACATCTCAGCTCTTAACTAATGAGGTGCTGACAAAGAGGTATCCATGGAGACATCCATTATAAGACACTGTTCTGAAATTGGTTCTTTCCAATGCCTGTAAAAATGCCAAAGGGTTTTCTTAAGCATAATTTATACCATTTCTTTGCTCCATTCCTAAACAAAAATAATTATGCCTGAATATGATGAGACCCATCATTTGAAAAATGAGGTTTGCAAGCTCTTATTAAGAAACAGGGATAGGAGTGAATTGGGAGAAAGGTACTGAGTTTTTTAAGGTATCCTACAGGGTATTTGAGCATGGAGAACTACTGCTAAGATGCCAGGACAGAAAGCCTGTAGCCCTCTTGGCTAAAGAGAGGTGCTGAGCATCACTGACCTCTGGGGCAGCCTCAGCACCTAGCAACTCGCTTCATCTAGATGCCTCAATGGTGCTGGGGTTGACCAAATTCCACCCATACAAATGGGTCCATCCAGACTGGTCATGAAGAGGTTTTCCTGTGAGGGGGACACCTAAACATCCTCAAGGGGCTTCCATGACCTCTTTCTGGGGGATGGAGTGGTGCGGCTGTGCGGTGGCTGCTGTCACTGGCTTACAGTGTTTGCCAGCCTGTTAGAAATTACAGGAAGAGTTTAGGTAGACAGGAAGTAATCCTCTATCTTTGCAGACTTCGAAAACTTAGTGGGGCACATAGTTCTCGGGTTTTCGGAGACAGGTGATCATGTCAGTCAGTGTTGCAGTGCATGGATTTTCTTTTTTAAATTGCCTCTCTTTCCTCCTCCTTCTGCCATTGCTTCAGTCACAGCACTTTGCGCTTTCACAACCCTCTTAAAGTCCTGAAAAAGCTGGTTGGGGGAAATTAGGCCTTTCTAATGCAAGAAAGGAGCTGGCAAGGTCAGGCTTCCTGTCACACAGCTCTACATGTGCTATGGCTTTCCTGCTGTAAGCCTTGAGTTCATACCTTTCTCTGTCCCATGGCTGTGGGCTGGTCAGAGACATCTTTACAGACTCAGCCAGTGTGGTGGTTTATGATTCTGCAGCTCACGCATGTGTCTCTTCAGCTCTGACAATCTGCACAGCTTTTGTGTATAAGCATTAGCTCTTGTTACAGCAATACGCTGTTGAAAAAAAAAAAAAAAAAAGGCTCTAGCTCCCCCCTTTCTCCTTGCTTTTCTTCTTTGTTTGCCCTTGCATGGTGAAAATAGGAGTTTACAGAATCCTGCATATCTAACTTGGTTATTTATAGCTTGAAGCTGTTGGGGTTTATTTTTGAGTTCAGCTAATGGGTTATTCTTTGTTGGAGCTGTGAAAAGGATAGGAAAAATCTACAAAATATTAGAAACCAGATTGTAGTGATGATTAAGGTGTGTGCACACTCCTCTGATCTGTTCCTGTGTCCACATGAATACCCATAGTCATGTGTTCATTAAAAAATAAATTTCAATCTCTAAAGCAAGAGGATTCTCCCAAGGGAAATATGAACCATGGTTTAGACTGCACTAGCTGAGATGGACAATTCATACTGTGTTGGTTAGTCATGTAAGCCACCTAATTAGAGAGCACACTCTTGTGACATGGTCTGAAGGCTTTGGCATGGAATTAGGAGTCTGGAGATGTGCTGCTGGCTGCTCAAGCAGGGCAGAGGTAGTCCCATCACCTCTCTGCACCCTACCTTCTGTACTGCTTCTGCAGAAATCCATGTGCCATCAGATCCGCTGAGCTGAGTCGTTTAAAGTTCTCTGCAGAAGTATAAAGAAGGTGGGATTGATTGTTCATCATGGAGTTGCAGCATCTCAGTATTTGCAAATTCTGTGCTGGTTTGCACAGCAGAAAGATGGTCCTCTTCACATACATCTGAAGTAAGTGGCTTCTTCACTTATATGTTCGGAGGACTACTAGATAAATGATTTGAGAATTAGAGTATCATCTCAAAGAGAGGTCAGAGCATAAAACTTTATCCTTCTCTGTCATCCAGGCATTCTCTCTCCAGTGAATTTGAGGATTGCTGGGCAGCCCTCAGGCTGTAGAAACTTGCTGAGCTCCAACAACTGGTGCCTTAGTTCAAGCAGTGGTTCCTGAGCTGTGTTCCATGTGCTGCTTTGAAGGGATCTCTAAACAATAACCAAGAAAAGTGGGTCTAAATAGTGGGCAGCTTAAATGAATCTTGGAGTGATCTATTGCCCTGTGCTTCTCTCCCTGGAAATTTGTTGGTGCTCTACAAGCTGATTCAGCTGGATACCACAAGGTTAAGCACTTATAATTGAGCTGACTGCTCAGGCATGGCCATTATGGAGCAGTCCAACAGCGGTAAAGATCTGGACAAAATTAAACTAACAGCTGCACTCCTTTGGCAATGCCCGAGCTTTGGGGAGATTTTCATCAGGATCAGGAAAGAGACAACTCCAGCACCTTTTCTGGGGGTAGTGCATAAAGTGCTTAAGTGACTGCAAGGATGTGCCAGACTGAGAAGGTCTGGTGGTGAAATTAGTATCTGAAGACCAGGGTTTTTTTTTTGTAATTATATCAAAGAAGAGGGAAGAGGGGGGGAGAAATGGGACTTGGCTGTTCAGGAAAAGCAGAAAAGATTTGAGCATCTCAGAGCATTTGAAAGAGACTGGCTTCTCTTTTCTGACAGTCTCCTTTTAGCACATACTGGAGACATCGGTTTCTGTTATCTGAGTTATCTGAATATTCAAGTTGCTGTGGATAATGCAGACTTAAGTGGAAAAACAAAAATGCAAAAACAACAACTTTCCGCCAGCAGATTGCAGTCTGATATCAGTCTGTAGCTGACACTTTGTTTGGATACTGAGAAGGGTTGCAAGGGGAGGGAGGAGGGCTGGTGGAGCTGGATTTGTGCTGAGCAGGAATTATGGAAGCTCAGAGGAACTGCAGCCTCCCAGATCTTTAAATACACTCTGAGAAAAATCTCAATGGGGAGCTTCCCTTATGCAAAATCAGTCCCTACCATCACCTCTGTTCTGCTCCTTCCCTTTCCCATCCCTGCAGATGCTGTGGCTGTGAGGTCTTTGATGTGCAGATACAGTGACGCATGTTTCATTCCCTAATCAGAGCCTGGATAGTTTTGAAATAGGGTGACTATCCAGATCATACACAATGTGCCAAAGACACGGGGAAGAGGGAGGGCAAGGGTGGTACTGGAGCAGGCAGGAGAATTTGGGCTTATGTGTGTGAGGGGAAGCAGCAAAATGTCACTGGAGACCCCCTCTAGGTTGGTCCCTTGCTGCTATTGCAGCCCTTTGATTCTCTGGTTGCAATAATTTTCTCCAGGGTTGAGAAGAAAGGACATTTAACGGTGGTTTTCCCCATCCCTGTGACACTGCCAGCCCAAAGCATTCGCAAGTCCTGAGTCAGTCCTCACCACCTACCCCCAAATTATAACACTGATGGGAAAAATTGCATCTTTGTTTCAAATAGAAATAAAAGGAACATGTTAGTTTTTGGTTCTTTGTTTAAACTGGCCTTTGAGCTGGAGCTTTTGTGTTGCATTTGGCTCATGTGTCTCAGTCCCGTCCTCCTCTATCTCCAGTTTTGCTCACGTTGGACACATGCAGACTGCTGGCACTTGATGCTAAAAACTAGCATTTGATGAATCTATGACTTGTAGGTGATCTGTGACTTGAGCCAGGCTTCAAAACCTTTCATACCTTGAGATCCACATGCAGAGATTTGAGTGCTGGCAGAATTCTGCCAGGAGCACCCAGTGCTAATAAAAGGCTTGAGTAACCAAATTGAGATCTTGATTTTGAAGTGAAGAGTTACTGAGGATCTGTGGTTTTGCTTGAGGCCCCTGTATATCTGTTATACGGATTAGTCAGAGAAAAGTGTCAGGGCGAGTTGCAATATGAGACAAGGTGCTGTATTCATCACAGGAATAATCCCACTGTCTTCTTTCAACTTCAGTCTGCTTTTTTTTTTTTTTTTTAACCCTGAGGATTGCGACAGAAGTGCTTATTTTGGTGTTACGCTATATGATGACTTGCAGTGGAAAGGGAGTTCATTGTTTTCTTGCAAATCTGTCTGTAAAGATGTAAGATGTCGGATTTTTTGACCCTTAGCACTGCTTCTTTCCTGAGCTTATTGCTTCCACAGGACTGTCATGGCATGGACTGTGTGAATGCTCCTTGCCCAGATCTTGAGTGTGTGGCTTAGCTCCAGGAGCCTCCAGTGGCACGTGAAAATGGATTTTTCCTTCACTGCTCAGTGCCCTTCTGTATGAACCACTGATGGCTCATCTGTCTCTCACCAGCTCAGCAGCATAGGGTTGGGTTTATGTTACACTAGTGGCTAATGCTAATTTCCAACCTCTTTTCTCTCTTCTGGCAGCATGCTTTAGCTTCTGATTTGGAAATTAAGCTAATAGCATTTCAGGTAATTTAAAGAATCTGTATGTGAGTATATGCCTGGTGGGAATATACAGCAGGTAGTTTCCCACATAAAGAAAGTTAAAGGCCTTCGTGAAGGCTGGAAATTTCCTTTGCTTTCAAAACAGGCTTCTAATCCAAAAATAGCAGCGAGCTGGTAGCTTGGCTTCTCCTTGTTTATTAGCAGCAGATGCTGCTAATAGATGCAGAGGGTTGTCTGGAGGAGTGGTGTGCACACAGGGTACCAAGGTATCTTGCTGGTTGCTGATCCAAAACAGACACTCATCACAGGATCAGATCCACGCATTCCTTGTGGGATTCCCAGGCCCACTCCCATTCCAGGGAAAATACAGCAGTGATGAGCTATTATTTGTTCTCAGCTGTCCAAATTGGCAAGGAAAAAGTACAACTCAAGAAGCTGTTTTATTCTGTAATAGCTTTTATACCTGTGCAGGCAGACATTCCCTGTCTGCATGTGATGATTATGCAGAAGTTGGGGCAGGAGCTGGCTTTGGATTTTGGGGCTCAACTGGCAAAATCTGTGTCTTTCCTTTGCAGAATTGTGCAGTTTGCAGGAATAAAAAAATGAGTGAAACCAAGCTTCTGTTCATGTAACAAATCTGCCTTTCCCCAAATGTCAGGACCGTCTGCCATACCCTCTCTGCTGTTCTTATGGCTGACGTCAGGACTGCATCACAGAGCTGATGTTCTGGTTACACTAAATAAATTAATGGTGAGGCACTGGAAACTGCTTCTGTGGTTGTTGGTATGTTTTTTGGAAGGTGGTATCTGTGTTCTGTTCTGGAGTGTTGCCTTCCTTGTTTGTTTTTGGGGGAATGAGGGATGCAGCATTGAGATCTCTTGTTGAGGACCTTCAGAAATTCAGTCTATGCTATGGAGTAAGTCCACCTTGTTCACAGTATTGTAGACCTTCCTCTCATGGTATCCTGCGTGAGCATGTATATACGATAGGGCATGTCCACTGCTGGGCTGAGTTACCACCTCTACAAACAAGTGGATGGATTCTGCTCTGGCCCAAGATGCACAGTCCTCAGAGCACACCTCTAAGCTGAGATTTGCACAGCGGTCAGTGGAGTGCTTCTAAAGGCAAAATTCAATTCGGCTGCCACCTTCACCCAGCGTGGATTCGGTAGGTTTGTTCTTGGCTTACAGAGCACTGGAAGGATGTTACTTAATGGGAGTCAAAGATGACTCTGGGGTGCATTGCTCGGAAAATCATGCTCTAGGTGTGTTGGAGCCCAGGACACGGGTGGTTTGGGTCTGTTTCTGGGAACTGTCAGTACCTTACCTCCCCTTGAGCTCAAAGCAAGTTACACCATTCAAGAGGCTACAGGATATAATATGGTTCCCACACATCTTCCTTGTAGCCCTGTTGCCTATTGGATGTTCTTTGCTTAATGACTGTCCAGCACTGTTAACCCCATCCAGAACATGTGTTTCCCCAAAGAGCAATTCTTCATACTCTCTCATGTGGTTCCTGGAAACCCTTTTTGTGTCCAGCAGTCTTTTATTTTCCATTTCCTCCAGCTCCCTATTTTTTTAGCTTGTAAAACAAAACAAAAGACCCTACTAAACTCCTGTAATTATAGTCATCCAAGCAGCCACATTCATGATAGGCTTAATAAGGCAGCAACATGTCAAGTCCTTGTTTCTGAGAAGGGGGAAAAAAGTCCTTTAGTACTTCAGTATAGTTTATGACTGCTTCTCTGTGTAATTTGCAAGCCATTAAAGCCAGGCCTGGTGGTGACCCAAAAAGGCAGAATGCAGTCATGAAAATGGAAACAAATTATGCAGTTCCCCACTGTTATCCAACTTGCTGAAAGTAAAACATCCAGGAGGAATTTTAACTCATGGCTTTTGATGCTCTAACTTAGTTGTAGCAGGGCTTTTGCAAGGCAGGACTTAACCCACTTCATTTCCATTTGGTGCAGAGTAGGGTCTTTCTCTCTCTTCGCCAGGGTGAACAGAGAGTGAACACTGAGCTATCAGGTGCTTTATCATTTAAAAAGTTTTATTTGAAAGAGATTGGGAATATCGATGCAGAGAAAGGGTAGCATTCATTTGATCGCAGGGATCCCATGTTCAATACTGTGTGGTGGGATCAGAAATGAGGAAAAGGAGACTTCAGGCAGGAGCCTGAATGTGTGATAAACACACCCTGGTTGCAGAGAGACGACACTGGAGCTCAGGGTCCCACTCCAGCTATGTGTGGGCTGCTGTGATTGGGGTCAAAACCACCTTTTTCTCTTTGGGTAGCATCTCCCTAGCAGGGAATCTGCAAAATACATGTTCAGTTCTCTAAAGCCCCTTGGGCTTTACAGTGAGGACTTTAATGGGAATGCAAAGTATTTCACGTTCTTGTTCACCACCTGGGTGTGCAGTGATGTATGGTCTTTAACAGGGTGGATAGGAAGAGCCACTTGAGCTGGCCAGAGGTTCTTCCTTCCTTATCAACTGACATATATTTGCAGAAGGCCCAAACCTACCAGCGTGATCAGGTGTAGCTGGCGTGCATTTAATCCTATCGCCCTTGGACAGTGGGTGTCGCAAAGCTGACCCAAGGGTTTTATCCAGGTCTTCCGTCAAGTGACACGAAAGGCAGAAGCTGTTGGGGATAACAACAGAGAGGCTGGAGGAATAAAACCTCTCCTGCAGCTGCTGCAGACAGTCTATTTTATCACCTTTGTTCTCTTTTTAGCCACCTAACTATTCCTGGAAGAGCTAATATTAGCTCCCCCCATCTATTTCTTAGAAGCTGGGAAAACAAAAATCCGATTGAATGTCCTTGTTTCCAGGTGAACTGATGACTGGTCTGTACAGTTGGCTCTGAAAACCCCAATGAGCTCTTGCACCACCAGCCCTTGGTGTGGGGAGGCATTGAAATAGGTGGTTATGGAAGTGGCAGCATGAGAGGGATTAAAAATACCCAGCAATGTATTTAATCTTAGTGACATACTGTTTGGGCGTTACTTTCCGTGCCTTCTCTGGGCATGATGCAGATACTCATGGAACATGCTTGTTTCGTTTGGCTGTAAAAAAGCAGATCCTGAGATGGTTTCAGTAGAGGCTCGGTTCTACAAGTCAGAATTTTGGCAGGATATTTATCCAGCATTTGACAGTGTGTCTTGTCTTCACGCTTTGCATCCCATTGTATTCAGGATGCTTAAAGCTAGATTAGAGACGGGGAAGCGAGTCTAAAAATGGATTGCAGAGGTTCATGTTTATTCCCTGGGTGACATCCATAGCAATGTTGCTCTGATTACAGGGAAAGGATGATCCTTCTAACTGCCACTCTGCAACTCCACCTGGGACCCGGCAGACAAGTGTGCTCCTTCTGCATTTTAACATCACCAGTTAAAAAAAGCCTTTAGCTGGTGATTTTGTCAGTGAGACACAGGTCAAAATCAACTCTGCTTCGTTCTCCCAAAGCTGTGATGTTGCTGGGGAATGAGAGGAGCAAGCGGTGCTTTGCCTCTGCCTTTCTCTGGCCATTGGTGAAGTGGTGAAAGACACGGCAACGTCTGTGTGGAAGGAGGGACGCGTTGTCCTTGGGTTAAGGGAAGGAAAGCAGGGCATGATGTTGGACTTGCTTTCCCCAGAGCTGGTGGGATGTGACTGGGGCTGCCCTTGGTTGCAGAGGGACTGGTGGGACAGGAACACTAGGGCTGGGCGGGAGATGGGCTGGGCATGTCTCTCCACCGGGGCTGGCTGTGTGGTCCATACGGATGATTCTTTGCTGGCAACAGTGCTTGAATGTTTAGGTAACTGCCGCCTATTTGCAGAGAGGCATCAAAGCTGAAGTGTCAGTGAAGTCAAGGTCAGGCGTGGAAGAGCCACGTTTGCCTCATCACTGCCTTGAGACACCTGGAAGAAGGGCCTCGTCTCTCCCAGGAGTGTGTATGCTCAGGGGAAGATGCTTCTCCTCATAAATAAAATATGAGTGGCAGTCAGGACCAGGGTTTTTAATTAAAAAGCTTGCTGATAGCAGCCATCTTGAAAAACAACGTGTGTGGCATCATTTGGTGAGCAGTTGGCATTGGAGCCATCTGAGGCACTGAGAGAAATTCTCAAAGATGCTGTAAAACCAGCTAAATAATTAAAACTAATAATAATAAAAAAACCCGTGACAACTTCAGTGTTTAAAAATTAAACATTTTGATGAAATATTAAATGCTAATTATTTCCTTGCACTTGTTGTGCTGGCATCAGTTCTCTTGATGTTAGCAATACATCTTCGCACATCAGTAACTGAAGTGTATTACTAATATTACATTTACTACACAGACCCCAAACCCAAAAGTTCTAAAATGTGTGTTTGATTTTAAGTGTTGAATACTTTGAAGTCTGCTTTACTGGGTTGGTCATAATGCCACGAATACCAAAACCATCTAGCTAAATGCCACAAAATCTTTGGCTGTTTAAAAGAGCCCCTGCCCTTGCTCCAAGGATCTGGCAGTCTAATTTCAACAGCAGACACAGTGAGATGGGCTTAATCAATACACGAGAGACTAAATGAAAAGCAAAACGAGAGGGCTAAACTGTATTTGGAAAGCATTTTATGGCTTTTATGTTTTGTGTGTCATTTTAAGTTTTAGTTCAGTTGAATTAATTATTTGATATTAAAAAACAGTAATTGAACTTAGCTCAGGGTGGGCAGATGAAAGACATGACTAGCAGAGGAAAATGCCCGCACATGTTCCTTTGTTTACCTGCTTTCCTTTCTGTGTAAGGATGTATCAGTGCCTTGATTTTTAGGAGGATGGCTGCTAATATTACGCATGAAGGAAGCATCAGTACAATACACCCCCAAGGGCCTGATTCAGTAAACCCTTCTTCTCTTTGCCTTTTCCCCCCTGAATAATGAAGTATTTTACACATTTGTAATCATCTTGGGGGGTGTATGCAGACATCTGAGAATGATTCTTCACCTCTTTAGCAAATCTCCCAATATGTGCAGTAATGTTTGCCAGTTGGAGGCTCCTTTCTCTGGCATGCACTTGGTCTTGCCAAGAAACCTGCTGTTTGCTGCCATTGCTTTGGGCGCTCAGCGCTGCAAGAGGGTGCCTGCGCCTTGTCCTGAGGCACCGCTTGGAGGGACCACAGCGTGCAGATAGCCAGTGCTCTGGTTCCAGGGTTAGAAATGAAATGAGTTCACCCTTCAGCAATGCAGATCTTTAGAAATCGCTGATGTCTGGAAAAATAATTTGAAGTGAAAGATGTGACACCTTTTAGAGCCCCTTTGGTTTGAAATGAAGGTATTTTCTTTGCAGTGTGAGATTCTCATTCAAGAGATATCTGAGCCTTGTACTCAGCAGAAAACTGGTGGATAGCTTTTCCTGTCCTCCTCATGTTCACCTGATAAACCACAGGCTGCTGATGCTTCAAACTTGCTTGGGTTTTCATCGTGTTGACACGGCATTTCACGCTGAGCTCAGCCTATGTTTGGCTTTCTGGAATAGAAGGACACTGTGGCTGTATTTAAATTAAATTACTTCTATAAAAAGTAGAGGCTGGTTTTAAAAGTTAAAGCCTTCCTTTCAGAAATGCTGTCATTTAGTGTGTGAGCAAAACAGGCAAACCACAGCCACCTTCCCCCAGTGGCCTTTTGCTGACAGTGCCCTGTGCCAGGTGCTTACAGGGAGGTGTAAGTGGGATGGAATGCTTTTCACGTTGGCTTACATCCTCATACAGAAGAACTGAAGGTTAGCATAGAAGCGTGAGAGTTCATATCCCTTCTCTGGCTCTTGACCTTGCTGCCAGCTCTGGAGGTCTGGATGGTTGGAGCACCTCTTTCTTCAGCTGCCTGAGGTTTCTCAGCTAACCCAACTGAGAACTGCTGCTTTGAGTCACTGCGTGGGGACAGCCCAGTCTGGTGCCCAGTAGCAGTTGGCATCGCCCATGGCACAGAGGCTGCATTCAGATTCGTGTGGTGTTAGCTTTCTAGAGAGGATGCTTCAGAGAACTGGGTGGGGGAAACATTTTTCATGGTCATGCCTTCCCAGGGCACCTCTTATTTTAGACCAGACGCAAAGGAAATATTAAGTATTTTTCAATTATTGTTTGTACTGGGGAAATTTTTGCATTTGGGGGTATTTGTCCTGCTGTTTCATCATCTCAAAGACATTCAGGCACCTTTCTTTTTTCTTCTCTCCCTCCCCCTTTATCATCAGTTCATGAGTCTTAAAAATGTTCTGGTGTGCAGTTTCAAATGGGATTTCCAAAGCAGGTGGGAGATGTACATGAATGCACATCTGGGAATAAGAGCAAGAGTCTTGTTGAAAGGAAGAGTATTTGTTGATTTGTTAGAATGTGCCTTGTTAAAGGGAACAGTATCATCTCTGAAAGTGCAGCTTGAGCAGACAGATAAGAATGGGAGAAGCAGTGAGAGCCCAGGGGTGGTTTGGGATTCCCAAAGCTTGGCTCAGAGTCTGGAAATGATACTGTGGGACATGTTTTCGGCCTGAAAGCACTTCTGTAACATTGAAGCTTGACACTAAATGTTCAGCTTTTGCTGAATGGCTTTGGAGAGAGACCAAGGGGTCTAGACGAGGAATGAAAGTCAGGTCTTCCTCACTATACACTGTAAAGAAAAGGAAGCAGTAGCTTCCAGCTTGGTGTCACATGATTGCTGCAGCTTGGGCAGGTGGGGAATGGGGTGCGTTGATCAGCACGCTGCTAAGGAAAAATGTGCTTCTAAAAGGGTAAAGAAATGGCGATTTATTCTTGGAAACGATAACTGGGGGTGGGACAGATGGCTCACGGGGCTTGCGCTGAGAAACAAGTTCATTCTAAATTACTGTCTGTCCTGCCCAACTTGCTGGTGAGGAGGGAAAGCCAACAGGGAATTGTGCCTTTTTGGCAACTACTCTGTCATGGGCAGTGTTACTGCCTCCTGTCCAGTTGCCCAGGTACCAATATCTGTGCACAGATGGCAACTGAAAGTGCTTTCAGGGCACAGACTTGTCCATCTCCATGTCCACGAGCACTGTACTTGGTGTCCTTATGTCAGCGAGGAGCTGGTTTGCTCTCAGGAGGAGCTGGATGAGGTCCTACCTTGGGGCAGAAGTTGGCTGCCTTATGGCAGTGTCATGGGAGGATGAGGAATGGACCAATGCTTTCCTCTTTTTTGGGGGGTGGTCTTTCGAAGTCATTTTTAATGAATGGTGCAGCGAGGCTTTTGTTGCTAGTGCTTATCTGATACCTGTTTTGGAGTCTCGGGGGTTGTTAAACCAGCATCTATACCCAATTCTAAAGTCACTAATAACTTTTAAAAGCAGAAACAATTAGCAGACTCAGTGGGAGAATTGCTTTCAGGGAGAAGCAATTTAATGTGCTGAAAGACTGTGTATGCAACATAATCAATGTAGTGTACTGTATGAACATACCAGAGGTAGTTTTCCAGCAAGCTTCACATACACTGATTTTTCAGGGTTCAGTAGTCTTCCTAAACTCAAGAAAGCACTAATCTCCTTGAGGGAACAAATAAAGTAAGTGGACAAAAAAAAAAGTAATTTCACCAAGGATAAATTCCCTGGTTGTTCCTACCGTCATACTCACAAACAGCTCTAGTCATAGAGCATTAGCTGTTTCTTATGGAGCTATTGCAGCGTAGCTTGGCTTCCCCAGGCAGGTCAGACCCACAGTCCTCCTGTGATCACCAAGGATAACTCTCGTCAATGAGCTCTGTAGATATTTGAAGGTATTACTAAAACCTGTAGGCTTTATAAGGAAAGCTTGTAGGAGGAGCTGCTTCCTGGCGAGGAAAGTGCAGGGCTGCTGAAGCTTGCTGCATTAGTTGTTTCTCAGCCTGGCGTGCTCTCATCCTCATGCTTGGGGAAAGGTTTTGAAATTAAGGGTGTTTGCAGTGAACAGCAGCTCCCCAGTGGCAGCACTGCGGGGCACTGCCTTGTCCCTGGCGGGGCAGTAGACAGGAATGGACCAGGATTGCTCATTGCCTCCAGGATGGTTGAGAAGTTTTCACTTTCCCTTGCACTCCTGTGGTGCACCTATGCCTGGTCAAGTTACTTGAGACCTCCAGGAGAAATGGGGCCAGCATGAAGCTCCCACATGCTCACTGTAGAGCTGTGCGAGATCGCCAGGGATTTTTGAGTCCTGCTCGTGTGTATTCCCCTGGGGAATGTCCCTGCTGGCACCATTGCCCATCCTGTATCACTAAGCCAAGAGCCACTGGATGAGCACAACAGCAATGTAACATTTTGGGGTTTTGCAGTAAATCCAAATGTAAAACTGCTGTTGGAGCTGGTAGGACTGCAATGTCCAATAACACATTTCCTCGTTTTCTCCTGTTTATTCATAATGACTAACAGCAGTCATGGACCAGTGTGCACCTAGGCTTATGCTGAACAGTTTTGTTAAGGGCTAATTTTCCATTGAGACTGTGGGTTTTGGTCAGAAAACTAGATTTACAACCAATTTATGTGTTCGTTCTGCTACCTGGAAGTTTTTCCCTTTTTTTTGAGGGTGAAGTTGAATGTTTTAAAGCTGTGAACTGTCATCAAGTGTCTCTGTCAAGACACTTAGCTTTTAGGTTTTAGCTGAAACTGAAAATATTCTTCAGAAAACTTGTTTAAAAAAAACCCCAAACCAAATATAAACCCTCCAAAACCTAAGCCTGTTTTAATATCTGTGAACATTTTGTGGAGAAGCCACAATCTTCTGATCAGCTCCACGATGGCTATGGTACAGCATGCATTTGAGTGTTCTTTACTTTGGAGCTTAAGCTATTGTATGGTATTTCTGTGGGCTGTCAAATAATGGCTGCCTTCAACAACTAGCTCCATTTCAGTGAAAGAGAAAGTGAATATTGTATATAATTCCTGTAAATGAGTGTAAAATAATTCGAGGTCTTACAAGATTCAGCATTAAGAATATTACAAAAAAGTGAATACTTAAGAGCCACTAGAGCTCAGCCCTATTGCTTGGTCTGTTTTACGTAGGCTTGAAGTCAATAGGAGCAGCAGAGAATGCCTGGGGTATCGCAGGAGTTGGCCCCATCTGGGACAGGGGACCAGAGCTGTTATTAAATGTTAAAAATAACATTGAAATACAAGAAAAATGGGGGGCAGGGCTGGGAGGAAGAAAAGAAAAAGAAAAAACTCGGGGGGAGGCAGGGGGGGATCATAATGAGCCATTTTCTGTCTTCATGCAGTTTTCATAGCCACCAGGGCCAAAATGATACTAGGAGGTTTATGTATCATCAGAAAATAGAGCCTGAGCATCATGTAAGAAATGAAAGCCTGTGAGCTATGAATGGAATAACAACTGGCAGACCAGAAAGATTGAGCAGATATACTGTGGTGCCTAAATATGTCAAATCCAGGCTTGCTATTCTGAATGTGATGCATACAGGGAAAGAAGTGCTTATTCCATTTTTGTTGGTGTTTTTTAGTGGAGTTAATTGATTTTTTTAAAGAGGTTTCCCATTGTTTTTCTTTTAAAACCTCAAAGTCAGAGGGCAAAGTCTAGATTACTGCTGGGGATTCGGAGAAAAGATAAGACTCCTGATGAATAATTACTCGGTACTGGTTCCCTCATGAAAATGTGGCCTTCCTGTTGCTGAAGTACTCAGCAAAATGGTTTTCTGGTTTCCAGCTGGTTCTATAGGGATCAAAGCAAATAATTTAACAAAAATGTTCTCTAATGAGCAGCAATTCTGGGAATCTTTGCCACAATCCAGTTTTTCTTTGGTTTCCAGTAAAGTTTTGCAAGCTTAAAAAACTTGGGAAATGTTTTGGAGGAAATGTAACCAAATAAACCTGAGCAAAATTTCTCTCCTTGTAGAAGATGACTATTTTGTTTCTAGTGTAGGATGAAGCCATGTCACTTGGTCATGAGAAGTGCGATTAGAAGGATGTTACAACAGCATTCTGTCCTTGCTGGTCTGGTTGGGAGAAACGTGCTGTCATTTTCAGAGAGAACAGGAGGGAAGTCAAAGTTATTCAAGTATACTTCATCCAAGAAAGGACCAAACATCTCTTGTGCCCCCCAGACACTTAAGTGTGCACACAGGGCTCTCATGGCGTATCAGTGTCTCTTAAATTTCCCACCTTTTGTAGTAAGTCATATTCTCTCCAATGTGTAGTGACTGGACATGAAGAAGAGGCTGATTGTTTTACCACCAAGGAAAAATTATTAATCAAAAGCTAGCAATTTATGTCATCCTGTAATGACTTCAAGCAATATGCATTTTATCTCCATGTAAAGAGTATATATATTTAGGTAAAACTAGGTCACAGCCCCAGACTTGGGTAAATAGGTAACACTACCCCTGGTGACACAAGGTTTTGCCATCCTTGGGAGAGTACATTCACCAGGATGCAGAATGCTCTCAAACTAGCTGTAAACTTCTGAGGTCAGTGTTTTTGAGCAGTTACTGCCTGAAAAATCTATTCCACTTCTGTGGGCAGGCAGTGAAGAACTCCTTGCTGATGCATCTCCGCTTCCCATTTGGCAGGTTTATAACTAGCCTGGGTATATCACAGAGTGCTGTGAAGACCTCTTTTAAATACAGTTAGTCCAAAGAAGGTATGAAAATTTTGCAAAACCTATTTGCCTACTGAGTTCATGTGTAATATTGATCCACTGGCTTACATTTTTGATGTACAACCAAAGTAACTAAGGTTACGCAGCTGTAAGTGAAACCATCTTTGTGCCAGAAACTTTAGCAGTGAGCTACCATGTAACATGGACATTTTACTTTGAAAGAAGAAATTGCTTAAGTAATTATGCAGTGCCTAGTATGTGAGTCATTAGCTGCTGTTTGCCAGTGAGATGCATCTCTCAGGTATGCTGTTACTTTCCGTGTTTGTGTTGCTTTGTGCCAACTGGGAGCTGGGACTGGGACATTCTACCCAAGATGTGGCTGTGATTCAAAGCTGGAGGAAATTCTGTATGGTTTTTATGTGTCTTTATAATGAAAAGGCCCATATATCAGTGAGAGATTAGAGCCACGTAGAGACACAGAGGAAGCCCCTCCCTTCTTCCTATTTGTGAATTGTGTGGGATCCGTATGTTCTTAATAGAGCAGTTTGCAGGAGACTTAATCAAATTCTCTTTGTGGCAGAGCTGACACCTGAGCGTTGCTATCCACTGAAGGTACCGGCATTAAGTATTTATGTACGCAAAATTGTGCACCAGTTGTGCTTATCCAGACACAAAGTGGGATAATGGCAGAGCACTGAGTTTATTAATACAACACAGCAGCCAACATATGGCTGCATAGTGGAAGCAGAGTAAAACATAAGCCACACATTTCTTTTTAAGAACATGTATTTCACACCTTTTCACTTCACACAGGAATATTTTTGTGATGCCTCTACAGTTAGACTGCTATGCCCAAAAGGCTATTTTTATATTTTCACAACATGGCTTAATTAAGCAAATTGTGTTTTATAAACAACCCTGTACATTTCAGACCCACCCCCTTCAAAAAAAATACCCCAGCAAGATCCAGGTGGTAAATGGCAAGCAGACTGCTTGGTTCAGCACTCTCAAGAGGAATTTTCTGGCTGCATTTATAGCCTTTGGTGCAGCTTGGTTGAACCATGTTGTGCATTTCATGTATTTCAAATGCCATTATAGGTCCCATCTGGCAGAGAGCTTAAGCAAGCAAGGGCCACACACCCAGCATTTATTTTAGCACTGTGCCTTTGATTCTATCTTGTTTTTTCACAGTTGAGATTTTAAGGAGTCTCAGTGATTGTCTTTAGCCATGTGAGTCAATGTGTCTGCTTGCTGTGTTTCCAGAAGCTTTAGATTTGGGGAAAAATTTGAAAAGATGGTCTTGTAGTCTTACCTGGCTTATGCAAGTAATCTTGCATATTTCTTTCTTGAGGGACTCTATGTACATCTTCGTTTTGTGAAAATCTAGTAAAACACAAAAATCTACCATTCTTGCAGAGGGAATACAGGAACATTTTCAGTGGCTGCCTGTATAACTTATTTCTCATGCCACATTCTACAATTGTTAAAATTGTCAGTTTACAGAAATTACACTCCCAGAGGCATTAGGACGCTCATCCCGCCTGACAACATCCCTTTCTAAGAACCTGTGAAGATTAGTTTGTAGCATAGATTTTTCCTGTGTTGAAGTTTATAACGATGAAAAGCCCCATGTAGAATATATCTATGCAACTTCAGTGACAAAAATTGCTAAGCACATTATAAATAGCAAACTGCCTTCTTTAGGGACTGATACAGACTGCTCTTGAGATAGCTAAGCAGACAAGTATATAGTAAAATATGGGTATATTTAGCACTCCAGAAGGCAGTAGATGGTGTTCTGACTTCACATCACATGGGCTCTTAAAGTCTTTACCTCTGTATAATCCCTTGTACTCAGCAGTGATGTTGTGGGACATTTGGGACCTGATTATAAACTTCACTGCCAATCAAAGTACCAAATGGCAAAGGACAGTTTTTGAAGGCAAAGTGTTGACTTGACTCTCATGAATCATGAGTAGCTGGGAAGGACAGGCAGGAAAAAGCCAGGGCAGTTTAATGGGATTTGGATTAAATATGGTTTAATGGGATTTTGGCCATAAATGTGGTTTTTAACATCTGCCTGCCTCATTCGTTCTTACAGGCATCTCCTTGGGTGAATGTATTCTGGTTTGCATCCACTTCAAAGAGTTATGGTCATACAACGAGACTGATCTCGCAAAAGCCTCTGCCAAGCTCATCACAGTACATCTCCTTAAGGGCAATGGGAGAGAAGTGGCTGAGATAATGGCCAGAGAACCAGAGGGGTTGTGGGGAGCTCTGTTAACCTTTCCTTGGCAAGTTCAAAACAAGTTTTCCTTCTGGGCGTTTTTTTTCCTGGTTGTGCAAATCTGTGCAAAGCTTGAGACCTTCCCACTTCAAACTCACCCTCTTTTCCCAAGGCTGTTGAAGAGACTCCGATATGCTTCTGACTGACATGCAAGCCTGGAAAAACTGTGAAGAGTGTTTGCAACTGTTATCTTTGAATCAAAACCACCAACTCACTTCAATAGCATGCCTCACCTCTTTCTTCCTTTTTCTCTAACCTTTAATAAGAACATTTTTGCTATTGCTGAAAATATTCATCCAGCATTCATACCCACACACATATAATTTGTGCTGTTGTAATGATGCCTGTTATTGAGTGTGACTTTTTTTTTTTTTTTTAGCTAAAATAAATGAAATGGTAGAGTGGTATTGCATTTATTCAAAGGAGCTGTCTTGAACTGGTATTGCTGTGTTGTCTTCCTTCCAAGAATGCTGTCCTTCTAAACCATGCTACATTTATTTGAAATGAAGGTCATATACCATGCTAGTTATCCTTAGAGGATGAGTTAAGTGGCAGAAGGCTTATGTGAAAACAAGTCCCAGCACTACTATAAATAGAGAAGCCATGTAACCAAATCTGGGAAGCTGAAGTGTGGTACAGAGCTCAGTATTTTGTGATCTTTAAAAACCTTAAGCAATACTAACACTAAGATAGTGTTAGTATTACTGACAATAAACAGAAACAGTTTATTGTGGAGCTTTTCGTATTATATCATCTCAAGTTATACACTTGGTTTGTCTCACTAGTGCTCTCTTCGTGTGGTCAGACCATCTCAGGGTGACTTTTTTTTATGCCTCGTGCTTTACTACAAACACGCTGACATTGTAAGGTGTGAGCAGACCTGGCAGACTGACTGGTGTGGGATGACACAGTGAGAATAAGAATGGAGCGGCTCTTGTATGTTCTTGGCAATGGTGCATTAACAACTACTAGTCTCATTAAGTGGAACATTGTGGAGAAGAAAAATGCACGCAGGCAAAGCATGTAGGTAAGTGACTCTGGTGCAATAACCCGTAGGCATCTGGTAAAAGCGGGCTGAATTTTAGATGCCAGCTCGTTGCATCCTATTCTGAATAGTGCTGATGGGGAGTGACTATTGCAAGGGTTGTAATACCTGTTCTGGGCTTAGTACCTGCTGGGGTGATTGCTGGCTGCCTGAGAGTTTTGGGGGACAGACAGACTGGGACAACGCCATTTGTTTCCAGGAACTGCAGGGTCATTTTCCATCCTCTTAATTTCCAAGCCTCCAGCCACTAGAGGGAGAGAATGCTACATATTTATGGCTTCATATGCATGTGGGGATGTGTGTTTAATAAAGGAATTGCTTTTCTACTGAAAGGCTTTCCAGGCAGTACTATAGCTGGTTTTAACCCCTTTATTTATTTGACCACAGTTTTATAACTGCTCTTGAGATTTGACCTCTGTAGACTTCTGTTGGGTTTATGACCTACAATTGTAAATGCTCTGGAAGATGTTAGGTGATCCTTGTCCATGTTTTACACCCTGTATTTGCTGTCGAGCATCCCTGCTGTGAAATGGCTTCCATGGGGAAACCTTTGGCTCCTCCTGGATCTGCCTGTCTCCTCATGTTACTGCACACCCTGCTGCACTGATACAGCATAACATACAGTGTGGCAATGCAGAAATGAAAGACATGGGAGCAGTGGGAGAGCAATACCCCTTCCTACTGCTTTCTTCCTGACAAGCCAGAGACTCTTTGAGCCTATGGCCTGTTTCCTCTGCAATAATAAAACAAGCCCAAGAGGGATCTCATTTCATTTGAAATTAAACCACTGAGTTAGTAATTATTGTAGGCAGATGAGTTTTAACAATTTCAAAGGATATTTGATATACAGCAAGGAGTTATAGGTTTAGGGAGGGGAACAGGAATGGAAGTTTTAATAAAGGCAGTGTCAGAAAGTGAATTTTCTATACTTTCGAAGAAACAAGATTGAAACTTTCCTTTGCAGATTGAGTTCTGTGGGGAAGACCCGTGGACTGGCTGTGTCAATGAAAGTCTGATGAGGGGACTGTGGGACTTGGAGGAGTCTTGAAAAGTAGCCTGGGATGAAAGCAGCATGCTCAGTGGGTTTGAAGAGCTGCAACCTTTGGTCTGCAGTACTATTTATCAGTTGAATTTACATCCCTCTGCAGATGGTGGGTGGGGAGGAGAGAGTCTCTGTGCTTTCCTTTTGACTCCAGTGGTTGACTTAAGGCAGTACTCTCTCAGAAAGGAAAACTCATGATGCTTTAGCAGCCTGAAGTATTGAAGGAGAGCATCTCTCTGGGTAGTTTTCCTGATTCTGAAAGTCAGTAGTTCCAGTTAATAGAGGGACTCAGCAAAGGTGTTTCCTTATGCTGATATTAGCTGCAGATGATGCCCAGCACAAGAAGCTCTCCTGGTGAGGTTGGGGCTGGTCCCAGCTGTTCCTTTCCCTGCCTGTTTCACTTGCCCAGTTGCGCCCTGGCTGGCACAGTTGATGGCAGGCACAAGAAAGCAGAGAGGGAGATGTGCAGGAAGGCACTAGAAACCTTGAGATTGGCCTGGCGCAGGCACATTAGAAAAACATGCATGTAAGGACTAAATATACATTATCCTAGAGAAGATGGTCAAAACACTTCTCGTCCTGGGTGTCCGTCACTGGACATCCCATACTTGCAGGGCTGAGGTTTGGCTGCTCTGGGAGCTCTCCCTTCTCCAGTGTGTGCTCCTCTCTGTGCACCTTGTTTGGCTAAGGGTCTCTTACCATGTACTTGGAACTCAGACTAACTGAAGCCATGAAAACATGGCTGCAAACTGAGTTGCTTAAGCTCAGCATCCAGGGCCACAGGTCACAGCTTGTATTAAATAATAGAGCTAGAGGAGCGACGAGTGAATATGAAAGACTTCTCCACATCACTCTCTGCATTTTGATGAACAGTGGCCATAACCTTATAAATATGACCTGCTCGTTAAGCCTTCACTTGCCTGATGGAGATGCGAGGTCTTGGGAGACAAATCTACTTGCTTTCTGTACAATAGCTTTGTTTATTGAGAGCCAAGCTGTAAAACTGTTATTCAAGCAGTAATTCCGTGGACTTCAGTGGGAGCTCTGCCTTCGCTGGATCACACCACGCCATCTCACCGCTGTGGTTTCTGCTGGTGCAGATATCTCAATGGGAGGAAAAGCATTTCTGTTCCAGGGTTTAGCATATATATTTGGGGATGTAGGACCAGGTTGGGATACGTTGTCTGAAGGTACCCAGCTCCAGGGAGATCCCCACTGGTTTTGGGTGGGGGAGAGAGGACAGACAGGAGCTCAGGTGTGATTCTGCCTTTTGGCATGGAGAGAGGGGAGGGCTGTAAGAGCCCTTAGGCCATGAGGCACAGCCATGCTGTGGGCCCCGGAGGCTCTGTCCCTGGGTTCTGCAAGGGAACATCCCTCCAGGCAAGAGGGAGGAGCATGGTTGCAGGGTATATGGCTTTGCCAGTCCCTTCTGTCCTTAAATGCATGACCTGGGGGAGCATTTATGGTTTCCCTGTAGATCTTCTTGTGAATAGTAATATTAAGCTCTAGTTTTCCTTAAAAAAAATTCTTTTTTGGCTGCAGACCTCTCTCTGGGTACACAAACAAAATTAATTTATATATGAGCATTGTGCTACTTGTAAAGCCTTTTCTTTTTCAAATTTAGTTTTACTCCTTTTTTTTAATCTCCATAGGATTTTTCCTGAATAAGCAGAACTAGGGCAGTGCTAGTTACAGATGGACATAAAGAAGACTTGGATGCTGGAGAAACTTTTAATGGGCTTGGGGATCTGAACTGGGGTGCTTTCCTCATCACCCTAAGAGTTTAATTTGACTGCAGGTTATTAATTTTCGCCTCTAAAGCAGAGGTCTTAGCAACAGAGCATGTTCCTTGGCAACAGACTGCTGTGATTTAATTAAAGCAGGTGTGGGAGTTTTAAAAATGCCACTGTTGGAAAAAGTTGAAAGATATTAGCAAATTGAATGGGCTGAGGCATGAGTTGTCTTGTCAGTCAGACAGTGATGACAAGGAAAAAGGAATAGTAAACAAGATGCAAACTGTGGAGGCGACCTGACAAAGGAGCCAAGCAACTTGGCAAAGATTCTGGAAGGGAGGCAGGTACAGGACTTGGATGTTTTGCTGCCTTCCCAGGGGCTGGGCTGTGGCTCACCCCGGCCATCCCGCAGGACAGCATAGAGAGGGGGCAGGAGGAACGTCTGTGTGTCCGGGAGATCTTGTGCTGTGAACTGAATAGTTTACTTAGTAAAAAAATTGCTTTTTAAAAAGAGGTTTCCAAACTGTGGTTTTCCCCTAGGGCTTTCATAGTAGTTATAGTTTGTTTTCATCCTCTCAAAAATTGAAGCTGTTATTTTGTTAGTAAAATCAAACAAAAAGTCTTTTGAAGACAGTCTGTGGACAGCATGGCTGTGGCCCGTTCTATCATTTACCTCCTTTACCACAGGAGCAAGCTGTGTGTGATATACACCTCTGCCTGGAGCTAGACTGGTGTCTGTTTGCACGGTGACTGCTAAATATAAATATACCGAATAATTAGTAATACCAAATATACATAATTAAATTAGAAATAACTCTAGTTTGTGCCAGCATGTAGAGTGTACATACACGTAACTGATCTGGACTGGAGAAGTGGCTTGGAGCAGAGACAGACAAGTTTGGGCTCCCCTGTCTGTCCCTGCCGCTGTTTTGATGTGTAACCTTGGGCAAGTCGGGGGAAGACCTTATGCCCCTGGTTTGAAGCTGCAAGAGGGAGACAATAATCTTTTTCCCTTTCTGTGGTAAGCAGCAAGATCCCGATCGCTTACATCAGAGCAAATGATTTTTATGCACTTGTTCAAGTCCTATAATTTATGACTAAAACTGTCTTTGTGTCAGAGTTAGTTCAGGAGGACATTTGTATCTGGGGCTTCTGAATATGTCATCTCCTATTAAAGAACAAACCAACTATCTTGTAATGTACCATAAATAATAATACTATTTTGCAAGAGCCCGAAGCACTGCGTTATTGCTGTGTTAATCTGAGAGGCACTGGGCCATTATGAAAGTATTCCATAGGGTTTGGGTTTTTTTCCTGAAGGAAGGTAGCTGTGTAGCGTGGCTGATTTGGTTTATAAAGCCAGGCTGGATAATTCCTAGTAGAGGTTAGACAAATTTCCCTCCTTTCTCATTAATTAACCTGTAGGATTTGGTGCCTTTTCTTTGCAGTTCAGTAGAGACAAGAACATATTTATGCTCTCTAATATGTGATGAAGAACATCTGCCTTCTGCAGCAATGAAATAACCATTCATTTGGGCTCTCCAAAGAGCACTGGCAGGCTCCCACTTGAATGAGGCAATTCAGGGCTGGAATTTCGATGGGGAGGCGTTCGCTGGGGGCTGTTCTCCAACGCCTGCAGTCAACTTCGTAGCTGGGGAGGAAAGAGAGAGTGGGTGAAAAGCAAAAGAAGGGAAATCCCCTTGTGAAGGCAGCAGCAGGGGAGGGAGAGAAGCATTTTGGAAAAAGTTTCCACATTCAGAGAGTGGTTTATAGCAGTATTCTTGTGGTGGGATTAAAGAAAGGAGGCCTTGAAGATCTAAGGGAGATTTCAGTGGTGATGTGGTAATATAATATAGTGAAGAAGAGATTAGAAGCAGGTAAAATCCTGTAATGCTGTTGTGCTTCCTTTACTGCTCTCCCAGGTTGCAAGAAAATTAACCATCAAATTTGGGATCCTAGTGTGGTGTTCTGCCTCAAACTAGGGTTCTGCACCCAAGAGCTTTGCTGCGATACTGCAGCATAATAGTAAATAACAGTGGGAGAGCAGAGTGGGTGTCTGCATATATTGGATCGGACAGCGGATTGCAGTGGGAATGTTGTTAAAGTCTCCTGTGTGTTACTTACATGACTCCAAATGTACTGGATGAGGTACAAGGATGGAGATTACTTCTTGCTTTTCCAGCAGTGCAATGTGATAGGTAGTAAGTGTCCTTCTGCTCCTACACATTTGCTTTGCTTTTGAATCACTCTCCAGCTGCAGGTAATTAGGAGAAAAAAGTTACACATGGAAAAGTGGCATTAATCTAATAATTACAGGCCTTATATCAGTCACAGCTGCTACTACAGAGCAGTTTCCAGATAAACTTTGTCCCTTCCTTCCCTGCCTTCACACCTCTACTCACCTGCAAGGTAATTACACGTTATGAATATCAGCCACTTGACAGTCAGCAGTAGACCCCAAACTGGTCTGGACTGTAAAAGGGAAGATGTACCTGTGATTTGGCATTACCTTGTCTGTAGCCAGCTGCTGCAGATGAAGATGCATGGGATGGTCCGCTCACGCTGGAGGCACAGGGTGTGCGGTCTGGGGCTGCACTCTGCCTGCTGCTGCAGCACAAATGCAGGTCAAAGGCTTGGCTGTGGAGACTTTTCGGGGCTGAGTGGGAAAGTATGATCCAGTGGTGGGCTGGAAGCAGTTTCCCCCCAGTCCTCAGGGGGCTGGAAGGATGCTCCACAGTGCAAGAGGTTTTATTAGTCTGTACAGATTTAGACCAAGTGGCTGGATTATCCCCAAAGTTGGTTGATCCAGACCCAAGAGTGTGGTAAAAGGAATTGTGCAGGCAACAGGGATCCAGAAGCAGCTGAGGCCGAAACACACCAGCTGGGTTTGGTCCTTATTCTGTAGCGAAAGAGACGTTTAGAATCTGTGACAGGTAGAATGTGACCAGACCACAGCTCTGCTGAGAATGAATGGGATGTTGTGTTATTGATGAGAAATGTATGAGTTCTTACAGGGGACTTATTCTGGAGCGAGCCCCCAGACAAACCAAGGACCAACTCTGCTCACCTAAGCAAAATCTATTCCCTGCCTCCCCAGTGGGACTTGGTACTGCTTTGTGGTGTCTCAGGTGTGTGAGTTACCCCTGGGGACTCTGTGACAGTGCTGACAGACTTCCAGCTGATGTGCACCTCTGCAGAAGCATGCCGAGTGTGCTGACACACGGCTGTGACACAGCCCCACCTTCCATGGCCCGTGGAGTGGTAGGGCAGGGATAGCTAAAAGGACCTTCTTCTGTTGCCTACATCCTCAGTGCCTTTCTAGAAATAGAGGGATTTTCTCAAATTATTTCAAGCAAAATTGAATTATTGACTGTCACTGGTAGTAGAAATCACATTTTTTGTAAGCTAAATCACAGGGCAGGACCCTGCAGTGCAAACTCTGTGCCCAAATACCACACAGTTGCCTCTGTTTCACGTTAGGCAGTATGTATTTTACGACCAGTACAGTGCCCATAGCACTACTCTGTACTGTGATGTGTGACTCGCAGCTCCAGTGCCTTGTTTGAAATACTACAGGTAGAGTGTGTGCTGGTAGGGCTACCCACTGTGCATTCATGTGCACTCAGTTGCAACATCCCCATTCAGTGGCAGAGGAACCAAGACACGGTGCCCTTTCCTGAAAGACAGGTACTTTCCTCCATTGTGGGGTTGCTCCAGTGGAGAAGCTCGCAGGTGGCTCTTCTTACTGTGCCCTGTGCTCTGGCAGGGGCTCTGGGTTTGGTCCCCTGCACGCTGGCTGGCTGCAAAATGCTTTGCATAGAGAGTGAGGCAAAAGAGGTGCATTTTCTTGGCAGGGGAAATGCTGCTGGGTTCTTTCTGAGACGGCACGTGCCAGAGAGAATCACTGCCCCACTGATCTGGGCAAGATTGGATTTGTGTGCAGACTGATGCCAATTCGGGGATTTGGCTAATCTCGGGTCCTTGCTGCCTTTTGTTGCCTTCGCAGGGAGCAAGAATTATCATGGCAACCTTTGGTTTACTTCTCAAATCAGCTTAGTGTAAACAAGGGATAGGAAGCGAAACGGTGAAATATTAGCCTTATTGATAGGCCTAATGAACAGCTGACAGCCTGAGGAGAGAAATCAGTGTAATTTCTGCTTGTGCGTAACAAGCATCAACAAAAATTGTCGTCGTCCTCCTCCAGATCCACTTTACCAATTAGAGCAACGGGGTGGGATGTGTCAGACGACTTCTCCCTCCATTTGCACTGCCAAGTTTAAGATGGGTACAACTTTGACTGAAGTTAGTGAGGTTACTGGAATGCTGCAGTGTGTGTTTTAAAGATCATCTTGTGCTTAAGAGGGTCTTTCTTGTGTTATTTGTGTGTGTGCTTGACAATAATGCAGAGCTCTCATATTTCCTTATAGAAAAAACATTTACCCTTCAATTACTGATAACCTGATCACTGCTTTTAATTTTAGTCCAGTTTTCTGAAGGGAACAATGCCTGTGCATTCACGATGTCTATCAGTTCTTACATCCCAGCTCTCCGAACTCCTACAGCTTCTGAATGAGTTGGTGAAGTTGCACTGGATCTGACAGACATCCCAAACAGATGATGTACCTATGAGTTCTGTGAAAACCAGGGCTGCACATCACTGTATCATGCAGCAGAAGATTGGGCTCTCCCTGGTGGGGAAGGTGGGGAGCAGACCCAGATTGACAATACATGCGTTCCAGAACGGTTTTCAGAGATGGGATTTTCAGAACAGAGTTCTCCTTTGGATGTGAGTAACTTATCTGGCATTTCTTTCACTTAGCATTGGAAACTTAGGCAGAATTCCAGAGTCTGGACATCTATTAAGCATTTGCCTCCTGACTCTTTCCTTTGTTGGCCATCTCGGGGAATAATGATGGCTGTCAGTGCCTATATAAAAGGTGATGGAATATGGCTTGATGTAACTAGAGCAGGCTACGTAGGGCCCAAGTGATGCAAAGATGCTGGGCAGCATTCCTTTGCTCTTCCCTGTACTTTTGTTCTGTCCTATTTAAATAAATAAGTGAAGACACCTAGTCTCTGATCCCTCGTGCATCCTGCTGAATGGCACAGGGCTAGCAGAAAGTGGCAGTCACGAGGAGCTGTGTGTTGTTTCCTGACTCAAAATCTCCAGCTGCAGGAAAAATGTGGACTCCTCTGGAGGTCAGGAGCAGGAGATTCAAATGCCCTTCTGCCCTTGAGGCAGGAGTGCATGGAAAAAAACCCTATTCAAGCACAGCCCTAAATCCTCTGCAAATGCAGTAAGAGGAGATTGCAGCTTCTCTACAGGTTTTGCTGTATACCTTGTACATGGATCCAGTATACCCAGTGTACTCGGTGTATGTATATCCTAGCTGTGGGCTTCCCAGAGCAGGATGTCAGCCATTTCTCACATTGTCTCTCCACTATTTGTACCTGCCCTCTCCTGCCTCTGAAGCTAGCTGCAGACTTCATCAGCTGCCAAAGAGGAGATACTGGGAATATTGGTGGGGTATTTTGACTGTGTTCCGGTGTGTGTCAGTCCTTGCAACGGGCTGCCCGCACTTCCTGCAGGTAGTCAGCTCCAGGAGGATGGGAAGAGGGCTGCAGTGGCAGCGCAGCAGCCTCTTTGAAGGGCCTTGGCCAACTCCTTTCGATCTCCATGTCTCCTTCATAAAATGGGGAGAACCATGTCAGCATACGTGTCCCAGCTGGAGGAATCGGGAAGATTCAATCCTGTTTCCAGTTGGCTGTGCACATCCCATATGCTATCGCCGCCTCTCCTAACCAGCGCCAGACAGACTGATCTCATCTACCCCGGCGTGGTGGGTGGCCGTATTGATGCTGAACGCTTAACGAGTGTCTTGTCTTTTCTAACTGTGCGGGGGGTTGTCGTTTACTTGCTCTGACGAGAAAGTCGGGAAAAAGCAAGGGGAATGGGCAGGGGGATTAAAACCTTTAGCGGGGAGCAAAGTGCAGGTGGTGCTGGGGGGAGGATAACCCTGGGCAGGTGCAGCACTTTTCCGAGCTGGGAGGTTTTGTTTTGCTGGGAAGGGGACTTATCCTGCATGCGGAGAGCAGAGTGAGAACTTAACTGCCCTTCAAACATCAGCAAAATCCCCAGCCCCTTGCTGAGCGTGGAGGCATGTGCTGGCTCTGCAGATTTGGGAGTCCCATAGTGCCGGGGGTGAGAGTAACCAGCCACTGGCAGGAGGACAGGGGTGCTGAGTGCCTGCGGGGACCCTCCCGAAGTTCTTGTAGATCCCCCATCCCTCCCCTCCCTTCCCCTCCTGCAGAGTTTCAAAGCATGGCAAGGGAAAAAAAAGGACATCCCCCTCCCCTCAAATCCCTCAGTCTGTGACTGAAATAAATAACTACAATCCCAGGTAGTGAGGAGGCTGCTAATAACGTGCTCTTGACAGGCACGGGATTGCCGGGCTGAGAGATGTCTGACTGAAAGCTCTAGGCTAGGGTGGGGGTGGGGGGCTTCTTTTTTTTCCTGCCAGCTCTCGCCAGGCAGTAGGGGTTTTTTTTTTTTTTCCCCTCCCTGATAATAAGGACATCATCAGAAGCAAGATGCAGTGGCTAAGGGATGGATCAGGAATGGTGAGTTCAGGTAGCTATGTCTTTCTCTCTTCCTCTTATTGCAGTACTTTGATGGGGAAATAAGCCTCCGTCCTATCTCCTGACTCCTCCTTTACTCCCTGTCCTTGAAACCATTGATCACTCTGTAGCCATTTTATGGACTCTGCATTCCCAAACTGCTGAGCAAAAGAAGAAATTAAAAGAAAGGAAGGAGGGTGTGCATGCGTTGGGGCGTGGGAGGGGGGGAGCGGCGCTTGGCAGGAGCTGGGGAGGTGGGTTTCAGTAGGGTGA